>JAUCBJ010007571.1:0-68019 GCA_032718475.1 Nemertoderma westbladi
AATAAAACTGTAATGTTCATTTATGTTAAATTTATTGTTTTGGTTAAAATAACGTGCCACTATAACCTGCTCCTTTCCCTAAATTGAGAATTTAACATTGAGGCGGGAAAGGCGAGTTTTGCGTCCAGTTCCCCCCCCCCCCCCCCCCCCCCCTGTCTCGATAAATAATAATTACATCATCATAAATTCACCCAAATATACCGACTCTGTTGACTGTTAGCACATAGCCAGAGCCTGATATTATAATGTTTTCAGTTACTATCGCCCTCGAATTCAGACCCAGCTACTAGAAATAGGCCGCGCCGTCTAATCTGAATTTCATCAGTATACCGAACTCGTTCGAGACTGAGTGTCGCTATTTAATAGCTACCTCTCGCCCTGTCACAGACCCAGCTACTAACTATAGAACTATAATTAGGACGCCTTCATACAGAACACGTTGCCATTTCATAATGACTCTAAACTGAAGCTACACAAAGGAAAAGGTGAGAAGTGATTATCTAATAATAACACACAAAATCCGATTATTATACATACTCCTCCTTTTAACAAAGCCGCATTCAACTAACTCCCTTATTTCGTATTAGCCTGTGCTGTATCAATGCCTCAGTGGGTGGTCTTTACTACAACTGAAAGGCCCGACTCAGCTCCAGGTAAGTTAACAATCTGTCAATAATAAAAATGAAAGCGAGCCGACATTTAGTCAGAGCAACCAAATGGATGTCCAAGGAGACGGGCTGTCTGGACTTGACTGAGTCGAGTTAAATCGCTTTGCCAAAACGACCAAGTAGCCCATAGGGATACACTACATTTTTTTTGGCGATTTTGGTCATTTTGGCCGCCAAAACGACCAAGTTAATGTTTATTGGGATTGGGACTGTAGGTGTATTATTGTCTATAAAATTAAGAACATAGCATATCTCCTTAGTTATCTTACTGGGGTTTGTGTGCCCTAAAGAACACAAACGGGAGACTTCCTTATCCTTCAAGTTTGCTATATGAATTACCCAGTGATTGTTGGAACATTCTGGAATAAGGAGTATCTCGCAGGCCGGATTAAGATACTGCTTAGCAATAAATTTGACAGCACCATCAATCTTGTAAGGGGCTGATAACTTTACTGCAAAGCCTGTATTAACCACCCCCACCCTGCTGGCAGAGGTACTACCAATTAAGTCCAAAAAGTGGTTAACCACACAGGTTTCAATGCAATGCTCTGCTTTTAAAGATTCAAAGTTTGTATAATCCTTAGGCCAGCGTGTGCTAAACAGAGCTTTTTCAGTGGAAAGATATTCGATTGCAGTGCTCTTTGGTGATTTTTGGTCAACTGAAATTGAGTCAACTTTTACAGGAGATAAAATTTCAACTTCTGCTTGAGAAAGATCTGTAGATTTCATCCTACAGTCCAATACTTGTACATCGGATTGAATGTCTGTATATACATTGGCTAATATCCCTGGAGAAACCACTTTTGGTGGTAGATAAATTAAGTCAGTAGACTGTTCCAACCATGTGTCCATATAGGATTGTTTTAGAGACCGGGGAGTTATGGGCTGTTCTAAAGGTAAAACAACAGTTGGGGAGGAATTAATTCCCACCTCAGACTTAAGATAGGTAGGGGATATGTAACTAAAATCTTTAGATTTGTCCGGGTACTTGCCCCTCACTACAAACTTATTATCTACCAGATCTTCAACCAAAACAGAACCTACACTAGAGGCAGGTGGAAATCTGGAGTAGGAGGTTGTGCTAAATTCTCCCACTGGATTTGTTTGGAACACAGGGCTAAAGATTGGACCCTTTGGGGCCTCAGGAGAGGGTATAGGAACCTCTCGGACCTTGGTAAGGTTAGGATCCTGATATATAGTGACCCCAGGATAGCAGTTTGTAACCATTGGGATTATAGATGCAGAGATCGAGTCTGTTAGGAGCTCGGGGGTAGAGTCCAGATACATTGAGCCGTTTGGAGCAGAGTTTGGATCCGTTGGGACCGTGATAGTGGAGTCCAGTACCTTCCAGACCGCAGTGGGTGGGTTCGAATCCATTGGGACTGCAGTGGCTAAGTCCGAAACCTTAGTGACCCTAGTGGCGAAGATCGCACTCGCAGGAACACCTGTGTCGGAGTTCGCACTCGCAGGAACCCCTGTGGCAGAGTTTGGGACCTTTGTTACACTGGTGGCGGAGTTCACATCCGTTAGAAATCCTGTGGCGGAGTTCGCACTCGCAGAAACCCCTATGATAGCAGAGTTCGCACTCGCAGGAACCCCTATGATGGCGGAGTACACACTCGCAGGAACCCCTGTGGCAGAGTTCGTACTCACAGTAACCCCTGTGGCGAAGTTCGCACTTGCAGGAACCCCTGTGGCGGAGTTCGGAGCCTTTGACGCACCGGTGGTGGAATTAACATCCGTTGGAAATCCTGTGGCGGAGTTCGCACTCGCAGGAACCCCTATGGCGGAGTTCGCAATCGCACGAACCCCTGTGGTGGATTTCGCACTCGCAGGAACCCCTAAGGCGGAGTTCGGATCCTTTGTCACACTGGTGGCAGAGTTCGCATCCGTCGGAAATCCTGTGGCGGAGTTCGCACTCGCAGGAACCCCTATGGCGGAGTTCGCACTCGCAGGAACCCCTGTGTCGGAGTTCGCACTCACAGGAACCCCTGTGTCGGAGTTCGCACTCACAGGAACCCCTAAGACGGAGATCGGATCCTTTGTCACACTGGTGGCAGAGTTCGCATCCGTCAGAAATCCTGTGGCAGAGTTCGCACTCACAGGAACCCCTAAGACGGAGTTCGGATCCTTTGTCACACTGGTGGCAGAGTTCGCATCTGTTGGAAATCCTGTGGCAGAGTTCGCACTCGCAGGAACCCCTAAGGCAGAGTTCGGATCCTTTGTCACACTGGTGGCAGAGTTCGCATCCGTCGGAAATCCTGTGGCGGAGTTCGCACTCGCAGGAACCCCTATGGCGGAGTTCGCACTCGCAGGAACCCCTGTGTCGGAGTTCGCACTCACAGGAACCCCTAAGACGGAGTTCGGATCCTTTGTCACACTGGTGGCAGAGTTCGCATCCGTTGTAAATCCTGTGGCGGAGTTCGCACTCGCAGGAACCCCTGTGGCGGAGATCGCACTCGCAAGAACCCCTGTGGCGGAGTTCATACTCGCAGTAACCCCTGTGTCGGAGTTCGGATCCTTTGTCACACTGGTGGCGGAGTTCGCATCCGTTGGAAATCCTGTGGAGGAGTTCGCACTCGCAGGAACCCCTGTTGCGGTGCTCGAACTCGCAGGAACTCCTGTGGCGGAGTTCAGATCCTTCAGGTACCCAGTTGGTGAGTTACCGGTGGTACCGGTGGTATAAGTTAAAGGCAGCTTGCCTTTGGTGAAGAGACGATCTGCACGAATAAGTAGTTGAGCCCGACTTCCTGACGACGAGACGCCATTTTTCTCCAGTAGTTGTTTGAGTCGTAAAGTACTAGCCTTCCGCAACTTATCCATGGAGAGATTGTCTTAGATAGTTATTTATATGTCCAAATTCTCCACAATAAATTGTCTAATTAATCAAAAATCAATCAATTTATAATAAATAGAAATATAAAGAAATACCCAGTACCGTACAGCAGTACAGCAGTTCAGTTTGTCAGTTACAGCATTATTATAAATCAGCATAATAATCATCATTAAATACGTCGGAACTGCCATGCCACCCTATCGGCATACGGCGGTATCGGAAGCGGCCGCGGGGGGTGGCGAACGTGGTGAGTCGGCGACTGGCGAGATCTAGTCCCACCTGGTGAAATGCGGTGGATAACCGCATTGGGGGCACTTGGAGCTGGCGATGGGGCACGCCATGGGCGACCCTTGGGGGCGCCGAGGTAAAGCTGCAATACAGTTGGAGGCGGCGGCAGCGAGGGGCTGTGGTGGGAGACCAAGTGACGCCGCGTCTTCCCTGGCTGACCAGACGGCTTGGGAAAGTCGGAGGGCGTCGCTGAGGGAACAATCGTAGGGGAGTCGTAGAAGTTGTTCAGTAACTTCCTTGTCCCCGAATCCCGAAATGAACTGATCCAGGAGTCGGTCTTCTTGGTGGGCCTCCTTGGATGGAAGTGGGGTAAAATCACATTTGGTGGCCAGGTCCTTAAGGGCAACGAGGAACGACTCGGGACTCTCCTCTGGGAGGCGGTGGCGTCGGGCCAGTTGTTGTCGGTGAACTCGTCGGTTGGTTCCCCCATCGATATGTTGTCCCAACCGGTCGATCACCACTTCGGGATTCGCGTTTTCCTCGGCAGTAAGGGCGAGCCCCTTGACTACGGTGTTTGTGGCGCGAGAGAAGGCCATTGTAAGAGTCGCACGGTGGAGGTGTAAGATATAGAGGTTGCGGAGTCCGGATGTGGCGAGAAAGGCGTTCCATTCGTCTTTCCAGAGCTCCCAAGTTGCCTTTTCCGATTCGATATCGAAGGTGGGTGGGGAGCTACGTAGCACGAATATATGTGGGTTGCGTGGATCTGTTGCCATATCCGGATATCAGGGGATTGAACAGTCAAACTGTGGTAGACCGTAGGTCCGGATTATCAGCGTGTACGTAGACACTGCGCCATGACGGATGTTGAGCTGGGGTCCATTAAATATAAGTGTGGTTATGCAAATCAGTATATTAGTCAGGCAACAGTATATATGATCGAGCAAACATTAGGCCTAATCTAAACAGAAATTGAGTAGTCCGGTACATAAAACAGAAGTACTACACACAGTGGGGTGGTACCGGTATATAACATGAGCAGCGGGCGGTACTGGTATATAACATGTGCAGAGCGGTGATACTGGTATATAACATGTGCAGTGGGGCGGTACCGGTATATAACATGTGCAGCGGGATGGTACCGGCATATAACATGTGCAGCGTGGCGGTACCAGTATATAACATGTGCAGCAGGGCGGTACCGGTATATAACATGTGCAGCAGGGTGGTACCGGTATATAACATGTGCAGCAGAGTGTACCGGTATATTACATGTGCAGCAGGGCGGTACTGGTATATAACATGTGCAGTGGGGTGGTACCGGTATATAACATGTGCAGCGGGGCGGTACCGGTATATAACATGTGCAGCAGGGCGGTACCGGTATATAACATGTGCAGCAGAGTGTACCGGTATATTACATGCGCAGCGGGGCGGTACTGGTATATTACATGTGCAGCGGGGCGGTACTGGTATATAACATGTGCAGCGGGGCGGTACCAGTATATAACATGTGCAGCTGGACGGTACCGGTATATAACATGTGCAGCGTGGCGGTACAGGTATATAACATGTGCAGCTGGACGGTACCGGTATATAACATGTGCAGCGGGGCAGTACCGGTATATAACATGTGCAGCGGGGCGGTACCGGTATATAACATGTGCAGCTGGACGGTACCGGTATATAATATGTGCAGCGGGGCGGTACCGGTATATAACATGTGCAGCGCGGTGGTACCGGTATATAACATGTGCAGCTGGACAGTACCGGTATATAATATGTGCAGCTGGACGGTACCGGTATATAACATGTGCAGCGGGGTGGTACCGGTATATAAGATGTGCAGCGGGACGGTACTGGTATATAACATGTGCAGCGGGACGGTACCGGTATATAACATGTGCAGCGGGGTGGTACCGGTATATAAAATGTGCAGCAGGGCGGTACCGGTATATAACATGTGCAGTGGGGCGGCGGTACCGGTATATAACATGTGCAGCGGGACGGTACCGGTATATAACATGTGCAGCGGGGCGGTACCGGTATATAACATGTGCAGCGGGACGGTACCGGTATATAACATGTACAGCGGGACGGTACCGGTATATAACATGTGCAGCGGGGCGGTACCGGTATATAACATGTGCAGCGGGGCGGTACCGGTAAATAACATGTGCAGCGGGACGGTACCGGTATATAACATGTGCAGCGGGGCGGTACCGGTATATAACATGTGCAGCGGGGCGGTACTGGTATATAACATGTGCAGCGGGATGGTACCGGTATATAACATGTGCAGCGGGACGGTACCAGTATATATATCATGTGCATTAGGTCAGGTCAGGTATTCTAGGTCATTGATCAAGAAAACATGCCACCTCCATGCAGCATAAAGGAGGTGCCACCTGTAGCTGCATAGACCCTCTTACTAGGGCAAATCTGGTCCTGTAACTAGGACCCCCTTCGTTCTGGGATAAGGACGCCCTTGGTCCTGGATTAAGGACCCATATACTTGGCTGCAGGGGTATATGGCCTGACCAGGCAGATGGTGATGTACCAATGGCTGGTTAGGAGTAGAGTGTTCTCATGTCCACTCTGAGAGCACTTCACTGCGACCTGCACCTGGCAGCAAGGGTACAGGGCATGACCCAGCAGATGAGCTGCAACAGCCAATGGTGGGTCATGTACGTCAGAGTAGATATGGGTGATGGGGCTCATATCTGACTCCATTGCGACACCCACCCTATTGAATGGCAAACCAGGGTGTGGTATTTGCCCCGAGAGCTGACTCGGCAAAAAAGCACCCCCCAACCCCCACTATGGATTACATTAGCAATGCGGAGGTCCGGCCACTAGAGGCCAGTGGAATTACCGGACACAATCGGCCTCACAGGCGTCAGTTAACTCCGCGTCAGAGCCCGCTTGACAGCGGGATACTTACTGTAAGAATCTTCAGGATACATTACATTGACTGACAGCTGACTGACTGATAATTATCTAGGTTAAGGCACTTCCTGCCTGGCGATTTTGATGAAATTTTGCAAGTACATTGCTTTTGAGGTTCATAATCGCGTTACAAAATTTCAGATCGATTCTATGTGTGGTATTCGATATATTTAGTTTTTTGACATTGTTTTGTCGCGAAATTAAAAGCAATGGTAAAATAACAGCTGGTGTTCATGATGAAATATGGCTTAATATGTTATACACAGTCATAGACAAAACGTGTTGGTTGCCAAGTTTTACTAGTAGGCTATAAGGAAAGGCAATGTTTACTCACACATAAGCTGTTGGTTTCTAATGTATTACCCCATAAGCTGATTGCTCTCCCAGTGCTTCCTAAGGGTATATCTACAATAAGGTTACTCACTCTGCTATGTTAGGGGGTGGATCAGGAGAATGAATTTTAGTTACACAAAGCAAGCAGTGTGTTGTGTCCTATTGCAGTCGATACTCACTGTGGATTGCAAAATGTTTTATAGTTGACCTACACTATAATACAGTAGTTGCATGTATTTAAGGAGCCCGCTCTGGCCTACTGCCTAACTTAGCAGTAATACCTATATTACATATACACATATTAAAAATATTCTTATTTTTTTTATTACATACGATTTTTTAGCTGAAACGATTTTTTAGCTGAAGCATTAATAGTGTAAATTAATTTAATTATATTTTAATACCATTACTACATTGGCATACTGTAAGATAAGTTTTAATATTTCTTACAAATAGTGGTGCGAGCATAAATCAAATCACGCAAATTTAAAAGAACCGGGTGTGTTGTCATAGCAAAGTTTCAGTTTTTATTATGTGGGACGAGCCACAAAGTACTGCTGAGAAAGACTGAAAGGTTCAAAGACTGTATGTCAACAATGTTATTATTATTATAGTCTGCGCCACAAACAGAATATGCCAAATAATTAAATTAGCAATATAAATTTCAGAAAAATAGCTATCGGACTTGGCTGAAGAAATCGAATTATAATCCACTTAGTTTGTTATATTGATGATATTATTACTCTCTGGGAATGTGTTGGAATGGGAGATTGTAAATTATTATTGAACAGTAAATATTACATATCCCATAAAAGTCGTCATAATTAATTGTGTAGAAACAATTGTTCACCTTCTCGTTTAGATTAATTAGTAAATAAATAAATTAGTTTAGATATTTTCTGTTAGCGAATTTATTTCGAATAATAAAAAAGTGTGTAGGCCGATTGTATGGTTGTTTAATTTGCGTTATTATTTTTCGCCGCGACCTAGACTTCTATTAATTGTTAAATCTAATGGTTTTCAAAAAGAAAGGTAACCGTACCTGTACTGGTAAATCTAACTTGTTATTTATCTGGTTGTGAATCATGGGCATTTTCTTATAAATATTCGGTTGTTAGTGGCAGCAAAGTTTCATTTTTTATTATGTGGGGCAAGCCACAAAGTCAGCTATGTATCATCACACCATTTAGACAATTGTTTAGTTTAGTATTGGCTAGGATTCTTCCCCCCGGGCTCCTTCCAGCCAGCTTGCTGGCTCTCTAGTATCCATGGGCTAATTCATTTTCAGAAATTAATACTTTTTAGTATTAAATAATTAATAAATTATCAATAACTAAAATATATATCGATAAATTTTTTTACATTTTTGTTTTTTTGCATTACTAACACATAGACTTCAAATTTCCATGATATATCCATGGGCTAATTAATTTATTGGTGACTAATATTTATAAGTATTAAATAAATATTAAATTACTTATAAATAAAATTTTCTTCGATAATTTTTTTTAAGTTTTCGTGAAATCGGATCGTTTTGGGTTAAAGAGTCGGTACCGGTATATAACATGTGCAGCGGGGTGGTACCGGTATATAAGATGTGCAGCGGGACGGTACCGGTATATAACATGTGCAGCGGGGTGGTACCGGTATATAACATGTGCAGCGGGGCGGTACCGGTATATAACATGTGCAGTGGGGCGGCGGTACCGGTATATAACATGTGCAGCGGGACGGTACCGGTATATAACATGTGCAGCGGGGCGGTACCGGTATATAGCATGTGCAGCGGGACGGTACCGGTATATAACATGTACAGCGGGACGGTACCGGTATATAACATGTGCAGCGGGGCGGTACCGGTATATAACATGTGCAGCGGGGCGGTACCGGTATATAACATGTGCAGCGGGACGGTACCGGTATATAACATGTGCAGCGGGGCGGTACCGGTATATAACATGTGCAGCGGGGCGGTACTGGTATATAACATGTGCAGCGGGATGGTACCGGTATATAACATGTGCAGCGGGACGGTACCGGTATATATATCATGTGCATTACGTCAGGTCAGGTATTCTAGGTCATTGATCAAGAAAACTTGCCACCTCCATGCAGCATAAAGGAGGTGCCACCTGTAGCTGCATAGACCCTCTTACTAGGGCAAATCTGGTCCTGTAACTAGGACCCCCTTCGTTCTGGGATAAGGACGCCCTTGGTCCTGGATTAAGGACCCATATACTTGGCTGCAGGGGTATATGGCCTGACCAGGCAGATGGTGATCTACCAATGGCTGGTTAGGAGTAGAGTGTTCTCATGTCCACTCTGAGAGCACTTCACTGCGACCTGCACCTGGCAGCAAGGGTACAGGGCATGACCCAGCAGATGAGCTGCAACAGCCAATGGTGGGTCATGTACGTCAGAGTAGATATGGGTGATGGGGCTCATATCTGACTCCATTGCGACACCCACCCTATGGAATGGCAAACCAGGGTGTGGTATTTGCCCCGAGAGCTGACTCGGCAAAAAAGCACCCCCCAACCCCCACTATGGATTACATTAGCAATGCGGAGGTCCGGCCACTAGAGGCCAGTGGAATTACCGGACACAATCGGCCTCACAGGCGTCAGTTAACTCCTGGCCGGCTGCCTGTCTCACCCCCTACTGGAGAGAGAGCAGCCAACAATTCTTTGAGTCCCTTTCCTGATGACCTTTCTGGCCCAAACCCTGGGTCACCAGGGAGGCCAGATTGTGATGGGGAGAGGGATTCTGGAGTTGGAGGCTACTCTCATGTTCCACCCCGACCAACAAAGCCATTGGTGAATCTGAGGCAAGTCACTAGACTAGCCTCAGTAAACACCCTAACACTCGGGTCCCCAATGCGACAAGGTGAGCTGACTGCCTTGGCAGATAAGCTTTCTCTTAGCGCAGTGGGTGTTCAAGAGCACCGAATGCAGACTGGACAGACTGATGAGGTTCTGATTAAGGACATGGGGGGCGGTTGGCGACTCGCCCTCGCGTCAGCAGATGATAGTGGCAATGGTGGAATTGGTCTATTGATGAATCCAACTGCACATGCAGCATTGGACAAAATAGACCAAATCTCTAACCGCATCATCCGTTGCCACTTCTCATGTTCTGGAAGACTGGCTAAGAAGTTTCCTAAGGTGGTTCTGATTGTGTGCTACTCTCCAACTAGTGTTGCCCCTGTAGAGGAGGTGGAAAATTTCTACCACAATCTACAAGCAGCTACTGATGGAGTGGATCAGCATGCATTCTTAACATTCCTGGGAGACTTTAATGCAAGTCTGCATCAATCACCTACATCGCCCTGGGTCTATAGCAATAGTGTTAACCGAAATTCTGTCCATCTTCAGGATTTTATCTCTGGAAATGGATTGTTTTCGGCTGGAACCCAGTTCAAGAAGCGAACTGGAAAGCTATGGACTCATAGTGGACCCAGTGGTCACAAGTCCCAGATAGACCATATTCTGTTTCGTAGGAAATACAGGAGCTCTATACAAGACTGTAATGCATTTACACTTCGACCTTTCTCCAGTGATCACCGCCTTATTGTGGCCAAGGTAAGACTTAGTCTGCGTGCTAGCAGAACAACGAAATCTGCCTTGCCGCGGCATGACTGGTCCTCTCTGTTGCAACAGCCAAGTGTGAGATCCAGCTTCACACTACAGCTGAGCAACAGGTATGAGGCTCTTGCCTCTGAGGCGGCAGATCACTGTGAGGGCTATACTGCCTTTACAGAAGCAGTTAAGTTAGCAGCTGCAGAAACAGTTCCTGTATACCCTCGAAACAGGAAAAGGGCCCCCTGGACTGACAACAAAATTCAGAAGTGCCGAAATGACCTTCATAAGGCGCAGAAAGAGTCCCGACTCAAACAGACTACAGCGGCCAAGAATGCAGTTAAGGCTGCATCTAGGTCCCTGAACAGGCAGTACTCTGTTAATCTACAGGAGCTAATAAACCAACAGGTTGATGCCATCAATGATGCTGACGACAGCAGGCAATCATCCCAGGCATGGAAATCGATCAGTCTGCTTACTGGGCGGAAAAGCCAACCAACCACCAAGGTTAAGGCTGAATCACCAGCTGATCGCCTCAATGGTTGGAAAGCCCACTTTGAAAAGCTCCTCAATAATGACAGGGTATTGCCTGATAACTTTATAGAAGTAAAAGTGTCTGAGTCTGTACTCCCAGATATTCCCATTGGCGATATCTCCTTTGCAGAAGTGAAGGCTGCTGCAAAGAGCATTAAGACCAATCGTGCCAGTGGAGTAGATGGTGTTCCCCCTGAGGTCTTTAAAATACCTGAGTGTTTAAAGCTCATCTATCCCATCATAGTAGACATGTACCGAACAACAAGAGTCCCACAAGAAATGAAAACAAATAAGTTGGTGCCAGTTCCCAAGAAGGGCAACCTAACACTCTATGGTTCTTTTCGGGGAATCTCATTGATCCCGATTGCTGCAAAGCTATACAATAGGATTCTATTAAATCGCATCAGGGATCCCATTGAGAGACTGCTCCGTGGAAATCAGAATGGGTTCCGTAAAGGTCGTGGGACCATGGAGCCCATTTTGGCACTTAGAAGGATAATTGAAGAATTATCAAAAAAAAAGACAGGCATCTGGCTGTTATCTTTGTTGACTTCTTCAAGGCCTTTGATTCAGTCTCTCGGTCACGTATGTTCAGCATACTTTCATTATATGGGATTCCTGATGAAATCATTGCAGCAATCAGATCAGTATACGATGGTTCGACAACATTTGTGTCTACTGTTGACGGTGACACAGAACCATTTGAAGTGTTATGGGGCGTCCTCCAAGGAGATAAACTTGCACCATTCTTGTTCATTATTGTGGTTGACTATGTTCTACGTATGTCCTTAGATCATCATAATGATGATGGGGTGATGATAACTCCACCTACTGGCTCCAGAAGTCGAGGAAATCCTGCCAAGTACCTAACTGATCTAGACTTTGCTGATGACTTAGGAGTACTCTCAGAATCATTAGAGGGAGCCCAACGGCTCCTCAGCTCATTAGAACATGCTGCTTCTATTGTTGGTCTTTTTATTAACTCCAGAAAGACCAAAATTCTGACAGTTAACTTTGAAAGTCCTCAGCAAGTCTCTGATCGGATGAGCATAAGCTCAAAGGATGGTATGCTTGAGCATGTGGACGACTTCTGTTACCTGGGATCATGGATCCGGAAGTCAGGTGAGGACCTTCGAATACGTAAGGGAAAGGCATGGACAGCCTTGAATAGGCTTTCCAGGATTTGGAAGTCACCTAGAATTAATCGGAAACTTAAGGTCCGATTATTTAGAGCAGCAGTAGTTCCAGTACTCCTCTACGGGAGTCCATGCTGGGCTCTAACTGCTGAGGACACCAAATCTCTGGATGGCACATTCACAAGAATGCTACGCCGGGTTCATTGTGTCAAGTACAATGCACACATCTCCAACCAGACACTATATAACATTGGAGGTGTCTCATTGGTTCCCCCAAGCTTGACACTAGAACAAAATCGCCTCCGCTATGCAGGACATTGCTTTCGCCGTGAGGACCAGCCAGTGCATAATCTTGTACTTTGGCAGCCTCATGGAGTGAATAAGCATGGTGGACAGCCCATGACTTTCTTGAGACGCATCTTAAAAGACACGGATGCGGATGCGGACAGTACCGGTATATAACATGTGCAGCAGGACGGTACCGGTATATAACATGTGCAGCGGGACGGTACCGGTATATAACATGTGCAGCGGGGCGGTACCGGTATATAACATGTGCAGCGGGACGGTACCGGTATATAACATGTGCAGCGGGGCGGTACCGGTATATAACATGTGCAGCGGGACGGTACCGGTATATTGTTTCATTTTTCCATAAAAAATATGAATTCGTCATATATAAAATTACATTATAATTTCGACCGAAAAGTGAAAACCCCTGGTATTCTTCACATGGCGTATTTAATCTAGAGTATAGATAATCTAAGTGTACAACGTTTACTCAAACAAAGTAGCTCACTGGTTTTTAACACGAGTTCTTTCTTAAACAAGATTTATAAAACATTTCATTTATATTATTTCACAATGCTCTCGACACTTTATGTCAAAAACGTATTACTTTTTACTTTTTATATAATCACCCTTTGAGTACTTGTACTGTAGTATGTTCTCTGATCTGTTCTTTGTTTAAACGATTTCACAAATTTGAACTACTTTTTCAGGATATGAATTGGCCTTCAAGGTTTGGGCCTGTTCCAATGAAGATGTGCTGGATTTATGGAAGAGTGAAAGATTAGAAGGATGTGGAGCTGCGGCTACCAATCTACTGGCGGGAGGGAGTTACAAATCGGAACGAGTTAACACTTGGCACGATGTGAAGAAGGTAAGGTAATTCATATTATAATAATTACAGTATAACAATAACTACATAAATAACACATTTAAATATCATTTATTATAACATTTTTAAATCTCAAATTGATATTCTTTCACATTTTGATCTCACAACTGAATAATCATCCTCAGGTAAAAGTTGTTCTATATGATGCAGCCGGGTTCGAAATATCGCACTTCACATTCAACGGAGAGGGGAAAAATAAACATAACTTCTTTGAGAAAGCCAATCTCATTGAAAGCTCATTATCTGACCTGGATCGTGGCACAGGTACAAATTTCTTCTCCAAAGAAGGTCACGATACAGTTAACCACGTAAAGTAAGTAAAAATATCACAATTAAACATTATTTTATGAAAAAATAACAAGGAACATAACTCGAAATTCTACATGCATGCCTAAAATAGGTAAGTAACGTTTTCTTCTGTCGTTAGGCCAGGGATTACGCACTAAGTCTGTCGACTTATTTCCAGTGCGGTCCCCCCAGAACTATACTCCCCAGAGGAAACTCCAGTACCCATTTATCTAATTTCTACACTGTAATTAGGTTTGTCAATTTCACCATAATACATTCATGGTGAAAATGTAAGTGTGATTTGTGATTAAAAGTACCGTATTTAACCATAATTACTTTATGTTGATGTGTTCCATGACTAAAAACTATGTTACACCACGTAAATTTCATGTTAAATGAACCTAAATTTACCACAAAATCAAGAAAGTAACCCTCGAATATTTCGGGATTATTTCACCATGAATTAATCATGTTAATAACCCTGAAACTGTTGTGGGAAGTCTATTCGGCACAGAGGCACGTTTTTTCGAGGTGAAAGTATGAAAACCTAATTACAGTGTAAGCTGAAAGGCAGATGCTGCCTGACGAAAATTGCCCTGGTCACCAGGCGGGATCGAACCCGCAACCCCCGAAAAGATGTTAACACAAGGTCATGGATGTAAACCCTCTGCTAAGGTAGGGCTGTATTCCTATTGTTAAATTGTTTTGCAGACGGAACTTCTTTATCAGTAAGTCATATGGCGGATGTGGCAACGACCGCGGTTGGCTCTCTATTACTGGTTGCCGTGACACTCCATGCGATTGGGACAAAGGAGAAGGTTGTCCAACATTTCTAACCGCCACAAACACAGTGGCACACTGGGGTACGTATTGTCTTCCTTATTAACGATGTGATATAACCACAAACACAGTGGCATACTGGGGTACGTATTGTCTTCCTTATTAACGATGTGATATAACCACAAACACAGTGGCATACTGGGGTACGTATTGTCTTCCTTATTAACGATGTGATATAACCACAAACACAGTGGCATACTGGGGTACGTATTGTCTTCCTTATTAACGGTGTGATATAACCACAAACACAGTGGCACACTGGGGTACGTATTGTCTTCCTTATTAACGATGTGATATAACCACAAACACAGTGGCATACTGGGGTACGTATTGTCTTCCTTATTAACGGTGTGATATAACCACAAACACAGTGGCACACTGGGGTACGTATTGTCTTCCTTATTAACGATGTGATATAACCACAAACACAGTGGCACACAGGGGTACGTATTGTCTTCCTTATTAACGATGTGATATAACCACAAACACAGTGGCATACTGGGGTACGTATTGTCTTCCTTATTAACGATGTGATATAACCACAAACACAGTGGCACACTGGGGTACGTATTGTCTTCCTTATTAACGATGTGATATAACCACAAACACAGTGGCATACTGGGGTACGTATTGTCTTCCTTATTAACGATGTGATATAATGGTTTTGTTGGAAAATTGAAAAAATGACTGAAATGGTTAGCGCTACTGATGAGGCCTGATAGGCCGAAACGTACGTATAGCGCTGGTTCAACCCCCGGTGACGCGCTTTCTCATTTTTTCAATTTCTGAACAAAACCATTACATTACAGTACATCATTAATTACAGATGCATTAACAGCTCAACTCCAATGTATTTCCTTATTAACAACTGTATCAGAAACTTATACAGTAATATACGACATTGCCATGGCAATACATCACATTCGTTAATACCTGTGCACATCATTAAATACCAGTTTGAAAAACAAAACAAAATGTTTGAGAAAGTATTGAAAATTTGAACCTATTTTGTTTACCGATTTCTTGTCTGGGAAGTCCTCACAAGTTAATAAAATCAAATATGAATTATTATTATTACAGGATAATTATGATAACATGATTTACTACTGTTATAATTTTATCTATAGGCGTTAATAGCAAATCCGCTTGTCTGTTTGCTATCTATTTATCGTAAAGAAAACTGTTCAACGATGACTTGAATATTACTGGGGATTGGGACCGTTCATGGTGTTGGTTACTAAACAGTTTTAGAGTTTCAGGTTCAGCTAATTTACATTTTAATCTCATAGTGAGAGATTATAGTATCTCATAGTTTATTATTCGTACATAAGTACTACAGGTGATCGGAGTAAAATATACCTACAGGATATATATACAGTATATAGAGACATTGGTAAATATAAATCTAGTTTATATAATAAAAAGGTACGAGCTTTAGAACTGTTGTACTACAGTTAGAGAGCTCGTAGACCCCCCCCCCCCCCCCCTACAGTTTTTCCATATTTTGTACATGTCTCCAATGTGGTTGAAAAATGCATAGAAAACGATATACCATCGAAAAGAGAATCATCAAAAGAATTTTCATCATATTTTTCACGCACTTTTTGTATTTTCGTTTTCAATTTTTGATAATTGGCAATTTTATAAAAAAATTCAAAATTTTTTAAAAACTGAAAAAATTCATGTTTTTTGTAATTTTTCATATAATATAATAATAATATTGTTAAATTAAGAAAAGTGCGTGAAATTTATCGCAGCTTTTCGAGAATGAAATTACCTTTCATATAAAGCAAAAATTACAAAAAAACTGTTAAGAAATGGCGGAGTAGTATTTTTCGCGTGAAAAAAGTCATACTGAGATAATCGCCTTCAAATTTATAACCTTCCGGCGTAAAATTGCCTGTATGGTTGGTTAATAGTGTCTACAGGAAGGAAGCACGAATTAGGACTGGCATTCACGTTCAATTCAATTGAATTCAAAATTCAAATACTTGGAAACACAGTAACCATCCAGAAAAACCGACATTTAATAACCAGATTTACTTCCCTCGGCCTCCATCACAAACTCTGTTCAACTACCTCTTTCCACTCTCTAACCTCGGAATTGTATCTGTAAGTACTATCTCAACTATGCTAGTGACCGAAA
Source organism: Nemertoderma westbladi (assembly GCA_032718475.1). Taxonomy (NCBI): domain Eukaryota; kingdom Metazoa; phylum Xenacoelomorpha; order Nemertodermatida; family Nemertodermatidae; genus Nemertoderma; species Nemertoderma westbladi. The sequence goes on from JAUCBJ010007571.1 coordinate 16,714, forward strand.
CCACACCCTTGCTTGCCCACCTTGCACCCCAGGCTGGTAAGATCATGCGAAACATAGCCCACCGGCTACAGCGTTCCCGGCAGCGCCCCCAGAGCAGAGTTCCCGGCAGCGCCCCCAGAGCACAGCGTTCCCGGCAGCGCCCCCACAGCGCAGCGTTCCCGGCAGCGCCCCACAGCACAGCGTTCCCAGCAGGACCCACACAGCATAGCGCTTCCGGCAGCGCCCCCACAGTATAGCGTTCCCGGCAGTGCCCCTACATCATAGCATTCCCGGCAGCGCCCCCACAGCACAGCGTTCCCGGCTGCGCCCCCACAGCACAGCATTCCCGGCAGCGCCCCCACAGCACAGCGTTCCCGGGAGCACCCCCACAGCATAGCGTTCCCGGCAGCGCCCCCACAGCACAGCGTCCCGGCAGCGCCCCCACAGCACAGCATTCCCGGCGGCGCCCCCACAACATAGCGTTCCCGGCAGCGCCCCACAACACAGCGTTCCCGGCAGCGCCCCCACAGCACAGCGTTCCCGGGAGCGCCCCCACAGCATAGCGTTCCTGGCAGCGCCCCCACAGCACAGCGTTCCCGGCGGCGCCCCCACAGAGCAGCGTTCCCGGCAGCGCCCCCACAGCACAGCGTTCCTGGCAGCGCCCCCACAGCACAGCGTTCCCGGCGGTGCCCCCACACCACAGCGTTCCCGGCAGCGCCCCCACAGCACAGCATTTCCGGCAGCGCCCCCACAGCACAGCGTTCCCGGCCGGCGGCGCCCCCACAGCATAGCGTTCCCGGCAGCGCCCCCACAGCACAGCATTCCCAGCAGCGCCCCCAGAGCAAGGCGTTCCCGGCGGCGCCCCCACAGCACAGCGTTCCCGGCGGCACCCCCACAGCACAGCGTTCCCGGCGGCGCCCCCACAGCACAGCGTTCCCGGCGGCGCCCCCACGGCATAGCGTTCCCGGCAGCGCCCCCACAGCACAGCATTCCCGGCAGCGCCCCCAGAGCACAGCGTTCCCGGCGGTGCCCCCACAGCATAGCGTTCCCGGCAGCGCCCCCACAGCACAGCATTCCCGGCAGCACCCCCACAGCACAGCGTTCCCGGCGGCGCCCCCACATTATTATTAGTTGCGTGCACAGTGGCACAGCACCAGACAGGCTGGCATTTAATATAATATAATGATAAAATTTCAAATAAAATACGGACATATAAAACGCACATGTTTAAAGTAGACTCGGAATATATATATCTATAGCAACATCAAACTAATTAATATATACAGATAATCAGGTCACTGCACTCAGCAGATTAACAACGAGGGCTATGTGACCAATATACTCATTAAAACTGACCATTAAAAAAAGAAATAAAAAGATTTAAAAGATACAGACAATCCGGTCGCTGCACTCTGCAGATTAACAAAGGCTATAGGACCAATATACTCATTCATTATAAACAATATATCCCATTGCCAGGTTGAAAACAGCTCAAAAGATATTCGTAACTTTAAGCCCAGCGATCAGGTCAAAAATATTTTGGAACTTTGAGATTTACCAAATTGTAGTAAAATTACTATACCCCCCCCCCCCCCCCCCCCCTCCTTAAAGTTAAACCAAATTGTAGTATTGTAATATCCGGTCATGCTTTGTTATAAATGGTGCCGATTGCGCATAGCACGATTTAACAAAAGTTGTATCCATTTGCTCTGAGAAAGTAAGTGCACTGCACTGGAAATGTTTCAAAAGTTCTGATCTATTATACTGCGAGCTAAGCATCGTGTTTGCGCTTTTGAAGACCTTTGACAGTTTAACCTGCCAAAATTAGAATGTCTTTTAGATGATATATATTCTTTAGCTTATGACGAGTATTTGATACACTACATTAGCCGAAGCCAGTCTATGCGCAATCATTCACCCGTTGGATATACCCGGGAGACTGAGTTCGGAGCTTAATGATTGATAGTGTAAGCCTACTGTATTATTCGACTGATCGTAATATATAATCTCTGACAAATATTATTCACTTTCGGGAAATATTAACAGTTCCTTTAGGACGTGGCGCTCTAAATATGTAAACAGAGTTATGACTTAAACTAGACACAACGAAAAGGCTATAGATTTACGTATATGGCGCATTCTTTAGGAGATGCTTTGTTATCAGTTACACTCATACACAATGCTGCACAATACTGCACACTAATCTGCCGACCTTCACTAAATTTGGTCACGTATAAAGAGAGCAACATATAATTTATGCCGGGCATATGAAATAGCATTAGATTCACTTCAAACCACTTAACATAGGTCGCAATCGTTTATCTGTAACCGGTCTCTCTAACCTTTAGTATATCAAGAAGGTGGGGTGTCTGACTATTGATCAGTATTCCGATATAATATTTCATCCACAAATATAATGAATAACCGACAGCAAAAGCAGTAATGTAAGATATGAATTGCATAGGTATGGTTAGTTATGGATAAATAACTCGTTTGATAACAGATATACGTTCTATAATTAAGCCTACTAATGTAAAGCTAAAGAATGCTGATATACGGAGGTGCCAAAAGCCGGTGTTCTTAGGCTCTGGGCAAAAACATAACACTGAACTACTGAGTTTCTGTATCCAACTCCAACACAGAGTCAAAAAACGCTCTGATTGGTCAACCGAACAACGAGAGAACAAAGAAACAAAGAAATGTCGACGTGGCAATATCAGCTGTTAGCCGTCGTCATGGTAGCGACACTGTTTTCAAGAGTATCTAGCTTATCGCGTCACGAGATTGCGGATTATGTCCTCTAAAGTACAAATACAGAAGAAATGACTTTTATGTCCTCTAAAACACCAGTACAGCAAGGACACGGCCTTTTTATGCCTGGTAAACCAACTACAGAGTACTTTAAGGGAAAATAACCGGTTAATGACGCAAAAGCTTTTACACCGCTCCCAGAAAATGGGATTTAAGTCTATAAAATATAACAAATCACAGTTTCTAAAATATAAAAATACTCTAAACAGTTAGTCTTTCTTACGCGGACGGCGTTTACGCAGTTTTTTGAGGCTAGCAAGAGTCCTTTTCTCTTTGGGGCGAGCCACTTTACTAGGAGGGCTGTAACTCCTGGGTGAAGGGTGCAATACAATTGCATCAGAAGGTTTCGGATTGCGATCGGTGTATCCGCCGGTCGAGGTACCTGGTTGATCGATATCAACTTCCGTGGAGCGAGGTCTAACAGCCTTTAGGGCGCGCCTCAGGACAGCAGCTCCTACTGGTCCTTGACGGGTTTTCTGGGCAATGGCGGTAGGCGGACCGTGAGTGGTGAGAAACTTCCTTGGTTTAATAGTTCTTTCCAGCTCGCGTTCTCGGGCTCGATATTCGTAGGGCCGTCGAGATACTTCCTGTAACTCAGGGTGCGAGTTGATAAATAAATCGCCATACTCAGGGTCTTGACGGATATAATTGATCAAATGGTATGAAGTAATATCGTTAGGATTGACGTTCCTAAGGTATCTTCTAACAAATTTAGTGGAAATACACTCACCAACACGCTTCATTAGCTCGTAACTCGGTATGCGTGTTTTTTGTTCCACAGACGCTAATAAATAAGGATGGAACGCGTAAACTCCCTCGTAAGAGCGTCCAGGGTAGTATTGATGACGGGACTCACAATGTAAATCCGCGTTCGCTTCCCAAGCTCGGATGTAGCGCAGGGTAATCATTTCATCTACGCTCTCTAAATCGTGATTAAAGGGGCAATTATAACTGGCATGTCCTTTAAGTTGACAGTGGTGGCATTGAGTCATAAATTGGGGGCAGACTGCAAAAATATGAGAGTTATTAAGTCTGCAATACGCACAATATATCTCCATCATTGGTTGTTCGTGGAAATAGGAACAGGGTACGTCTGAGTCCATAGGAGTGAAATGGTCTCTCGATGCGCATAATCGACAACGTTTTCGAGAAACATAGTTAGCGTGTCGATAATCGTATGCAGTGAGACATTGTGGACCTTGATACCACTCTAAGACGTAGTCGTTATCGCTGCTCCGGGGCGCTGTAGGCTGAATCGCTTCAGCTTCTAAGCATATTGGTTCGTCTTCCAATTGCATAGCTGAGGTAGGTGCGGCTGTCTCCGCAAGCTGACCCACTGTCTGAACTTCGACGACAGAATAACCCGTGGGTATTCGGGGTCTTTGTATAACAGATGAGTGCAAGTTCTGTATACAAACGTCCTGAAAAAGGGCAAATCCCGCGCTGTTTAGCTTCTCCGCCGCTGAGTCTCTCAGGCTGAGTTTGGTCAGAGCGCGGTCCTTGAACTGACTATCAACGTTACGGAACGGAGTCAGAAAGCGCCTGAAACATTCAAAGCGGATGAATTTATTGTGTTCATCTAACTTGGCGAGTTTGGTTCCAAGTATTAAGGGATGGGCGCGTATGGTACGACTGCACACATCGGCTAGCCAACCGGCAAGTGCTGCGTTTTCAAAGATCGTGTATATAGCTAAGGAGGGACGAAGTGGAACACTCATAAAGCTATACACGGCGCCAGGTGCGGTCAACGGTCCATCAAAGTATAAACGAGAATAATGATCTCCATATACTTGTTGGTAATTTATAGGATTTCCAACCTTAAATTCCATCCGTATTCTTGAAAGGCAAGATGTCCGATGGAGGTTCGTTGTACTTTGGTAATTCCGCTGGGTGTATTGGCATACGTAGTGCGGAAGAAACCTCGGCCTTCTGCCCAAGGAGCAATCAGCTGAGTATCAACGAAGGGGTATGGAATGTTCTCCATATTCCGAAAGTCGTTCTGTAGGTCTCCATAAACAGCTGAGCCGATTTTAAGGATTCCTTCGTTAAACAGCATCTCGAGCACGGGTTGGGGTAACATCGATCCATCGATACCCATGGCCGGTTTGCGCTCGGTGTCGGTGACGTAACGCTGCGCGAGTTCAAATTGTCCATGTCGGAGTTTCTTTTGTATCTCAGTAAGAGTTTCAAAAGAATAATCAATAACGTCTGAACATGCTCGAGTAAATACGTGGGTAGAACCAGCGAGTCCTCGTATGTGTATCATCCGCGTAGTTCCAAGTTCTCCAACCGGAACGCTACCTTCGTTATCGTAAGTGACAACTCCATACATCTCGATAACGTTAAGAGTTTCGTTCCACTCTTTAGTTGCGTTTTCGAGTGTCATTCCCACAGGATGCCACAAGGTAGCACATTCGCTAGCATTAGGCAGGTCTTTATACTTTAAATATTGTGTGGTATATGTTTCCACATCTCCATATCGTTGTATTCTTTCCTCCTCGAATAACACATCAAGATTCCAGTGCACTAAACGAGTTTTGATGAATCCATCAAGATTATACGGAGGTATTGTTTCTTTCTCTATTCTGGAAACATTATATGGTTTTCGAAACGAGTTTACTTTAACTAACTGATCCAGATGTTTCTGCAGTTGTTCGAGTTCGACAAGATCGAGAGGATTTATTAACGGTAGAAACTTCAGACTATGTGTAGGATCTTCCGGTTTTACCATGTAATATTGTTTTAGATTGACGTAATAAGGGTGATCTTTGATCCCATAAAACGAGTCCGGTAAAGGTCTAGCGCGTATGTTTACATCATGGACCATGCGACGGACGAGATCTGCTCTATTGTCCGGAGGTTCAACGAGTATACCATCGACACGAGCAGGTTCGATGGGCGGACGCTGCAACAGAGGAGCATCGGCGATAAGATCGCGAGATCTTAGGTTGATATCAACCGGTTGGGGTTGTGCCGTCGCAAAAAGTTTGTCTCCGAAATGGGGAACCATCGAGGGATGAAGAATGGTTTTAGCATAGAGATCCGTCATAAGGATTTGTGCTTTGGGTTGAGCTAAAGCCGCTTCTTCTCTCTCATCCAGTTCTATATGTCTCTTCTCGAGCTGATTCTCCTCCGCTTGTTGTTGTAGACGCTCATCTAGAAACTCTTGTAAAGAGTAGGTTCGTCCACGTTCGATGTCCTCCTCGAGATTTTGTATTTCTCTATCGAACTGGGGTAAAGCTAATTCCTTCACCGCTTGGACTTGTTGCTGCAATTTACGCTTCTCCAAACAATCGTACGTTCCCTTTCCGATTTTCTGCCGAATAGCGTCTAATGCGTTTCGTACGACGCTCTCTTCGACTTCCGTAACGGGTTGGATAGCGGTGAAGCCGGGACGGTTGTATGGGTTAAACGGCGATATTAGATGACCACGTCCCAATCCAGCTAGGTAGGGTTGGCGAACGTCTAGTGAGCCTACTACCGGAGTGCCACCGATCAACTGTTCTGGTAACACTAGATCTTTGAACAGTGAGTACAGTTTGGGAGGATCCATGATACTATTAGGGTCAAGAGTTTGAGGTCTAACTGAGGAATGCGGAGGTCTGACCGAGTATTCCGGAACTCTGATCATCGGTTTGTTCAAGGATCGCTTGAGTCGAGCGACCGCAGGGGACACGTCGAACAGGTTTCGCTCGAAACTCCCGTAAGTATATCGTGTAAAACTGTGTTTAGCGCAACGTCTCCGCGGATGTTTATGTCTTTCCGTTTGCTGATTGGGTCTAGGGCATTCGTCACAGTAATACCAAAGACGCATGTCCTGCAGAGGAAACGCGGGTGATCGTTCTCCAGTTTTACAATATTCCTCCATCTGTTCGAAGCTATCTGGGACAACAGGTAGCGGTCAATCGGCGGTAAGATACATCATAGTGAAATAGAGTCGTTTGAGTTCTATCATAGGATCATGATGTATACCTTGAGGATATCGAGTTTCGAGATTTTGTTGACTGGCAATATTGAGGTATGTTTCTCTCAAGAATTCCAGATAATCGTTGAAGTCGTTGCGTTTATCCGGTTCTTCAACGTCTTCTCTTTCGAGTCGGTTTCGAATAGAGTTCTCGTGTTCTATTCTTGGCTTATCGTTCCGATTCCGTTGGGTATGATATTTAAATAAAACCATTTCCCTTTCGGTATCCACATCGTCCGTATCGTGTAAATCGATAGGGTGGCCGGTAGTTAAGAAGTCCATATACGTACCATTACGATGCGTATAGCGAGCGGTGAACTTTCTATAGTCCAATTCACGCGTAAGTTGCTCCGGGGACATTGGCGGTTCGATATAACGACCATCATCCTCCGTAGTAGTTGGACCAGCGTCGCCGCGTATCAAGCTATCGACAAACGCTTGTAAAGGTAGAGTATATCGCTCCCTGATGCCAAGATCATCTTCTATCAATTCAGTCATATCTGCTATGAGTTTATCAATATTATAATGAGTTTATATATATTAGGCTAGCGGGCGTCGCTGCCTACCCCTCTTTTGCCCCCGGACAGTGTAAAATCCTCAGCGCCGATGTACCGTCGTCACTGTGCTTTCGCCAACAATGTAGCTACACAACGACAACGATAACCGGCACAAGTCACTTAACTGTCCGTCCCAAAGGCTTAGATGTACTGCAGGTTCTTCTTGGAGAGTTAGGGTTACTTTCACAATTGCGACTCGCTACTGTAAACACACCTTAGTAGTAACATTCACCTACAAACGCACAAATTCAACACAACTGCAACAAACTGCACACATTCGGGCCATTTGTCCGTTAGTCAGTACCTTCCAGAATGTCACTGTATTTATTATGTATCCTTGGATACTAGCAGTGCGCTATTTATTCCCTATGCTATTCAATGGGGCATGCTTTCTATTGTTCTTTTAACTCACTTCTAATTCTAGCGTGGTTGTTGCCATGGTGACATTATGGAAAGCTAGCGGTAGAATTAGGGTAATTCTCATGCATACAGATCTGGGATGCTATTTAATAGTGATTCTTTAATGGTCAATATCCCCTTTATACATGATTCTATGAATTTTATCGGCTATTGACTATGCATTGGAGATTCTCGCACACAAATACACTTAATAGAGTGAATCTCCGCTCCCATGATCTATTAATTAATGGAATTTTGGGAATGTTATAAATTGTACAAAATGACAATTTATTAAATTCATTGAAATATCTGAATTTAAATTTATTCCCGTAAATTTTATTATTTAATGTTAAATAGACACAATTTTATTCCAGAACGTGTCTGGGGACTGGGATCCTTGATTCTAGGAATTTTGTCCTTTTAAGAGTATCGGTAAGTGCTACGATATCTTAATCGACTAGAATTTTAAAGGATCTGATATTTGACAGATTTTTGTAAATATTAATAATTAATATTTAGGATGGGCACCAGTTTATTCCAGAACTTGTCTGGGGACGTTAACCATTGATTCTAGAAATTTGTCTTTCAAGTATATCGGTGGGTGCCGCGATATCTTAATCGACTAGAATTACATATGGTCAAAGGGTTTAACAGATTTATTTTGCGTTATACGCTACTGTTAAAGGGACATCACGCTACTATATGTATTATTTAATATACGGTATGAGAGCAATATCGCACGAAGCAATGTCAGTGTGAAGAGGCAAGTCGTTTCCAAGGTCTACCCAGAGCTTGGTTTAGCCGAGACACGAGGATCTGAACTTTGCATTCCTAATACTCTGCCTACCAATAATACTTGAATATAGTAGTGGCTTTATTGTACTTTAATAAGTACGAAGATTTCATCTTACTGTAGTCACGTATTGATAATGTAATACGGGCAGTAAGGAAAGAGAAAAATAATTATTTTTCGCCGTCGCACTAAATATATAATATACGTAATTAAATAATAAACGCGAATATATATTGCACTAATCTACTAAATAATCTCTAAAATACCATACTACTAAATAAAATTAAATAAAACGATTAAAATAAAATTACATAATAATACATACATAAATATAAAAATAAAACAAATACAAATATAAAGTAATATGGTCACACACCCACTCCAGCCGTTGTTAAGTTGGGGAGTCCCTAGATGTTTGTTGGATTAGGGAGGTGGTCGTGGGAAGAGTATCTTGTCTCCCATAGTTTCCGGAGAGTTCTCTGTCTCTTTCCAGTAAACATAAACGTCCCACCGGGCGATTGAGCTGCTGCGTCTCGAAGACAATTCCCGGTTTCTTGAAGTTACGTCGCATGACGACGAGTTCTACCGATCGCACCAAACCGTCATCTTAGATGTGCGTCTCGATTATACGACCTGTCTGCCACCGCTTACGTGGAAGATCCACATCCACAATAAGCACCATGTCTCCAGCGCTGACGTTTTCTTGCTGCGCAAACCACTTAGTTCGAAGTTGTAGCGTGGGCAGATAATGTTTTTCGAAATGGTCAGCGAAACGACGGGATAACAACTGCATGAGTTGCCAAGTTTGTCGGCAGTATTCGTCTCCGTCTGTGATTTCCGATTGTGGGAGCATGGCTACAGGTTTCTTCAGTAGGAAGTGCGCGGGTGTTAGCGCTTCCAGGGAATCGGGACTCGATGAGACTGGCATAAGCGGTCTCTCATTGAGATAGGCGGCGATTTCTTCCATTAACGTCCGCAAAAGTTCGTCGGTGAGATAAGCGCGGCAAGGCACTATAAAATGAAATGCTGTCTTCACGCTTCTTATTAATCTCTCCCAACTTCCTCCCCACCAAGGGGCGTCGGCGGCGTTGAAGGTCCAACTAGACGCTGTTACTCGTAGTTGGTCGTCCACCTGTCTTTGGTTCCAATCTTTGACGTAAGCTTTGATTTCATTGTTGGCACCAATGAAGTTTGTTCCCTTATCAGATCTCATTGTGTTACTAGTGCCAAAGCGAGCGATCTGTCGTCGTAAGCTTAATAGAAAGCTGTTGGTAGATAAATCGTTCACCATATCGAGATGGATGGCTCTACAAGTCATACAAACAAAGATTACACACCATCTCTTGACTATAGTCCTAGCACGATATACTTCAATAGGGCCAAATAAATCCACACCGGTATTAGTAAAGGGTGGTTCATAAAAGCTTACTCGTTCCCTAGGTAATTCTGCCTCTCGCTGTGTTAAAGGCCTACTGAATGCTTTCCTACAGGGTATACAGTTCCTAAGAACTTGGTTCAGAGCTCTACGGGGTTTATAAAAATAATAGCGAGTTCGAATTTCACTAAGAACTCGTTCTCTTCCAGCATGATAAAGTTTACTGTGAACATCTACAATCATCTTGACTTGTATTTCAAGATTTCTAATGAGTATGGGGAACTTAGTATCAAAGGATAATGGGGCATTCGTTAACCTTCCTCCAACACGTATCAACCCATCTATCATTGTGCTAGAGAAACGATCCCTTAAGCGCATCTGTGGATTTCTCAACAACAGGAAATACTTATCGGAATCTTCATAGCATTGTAAGAGTCTCAGCATCTGTTTGTTGGTTTCTTCATGCTCCTGATAACTGATCTTCTCCTTCAGAAACCTGGTGGGTATCTTATATGGGGGAAGATCTTTAATAACATGGACCTGCACTGATGTGATTGGAGCGGTATCACCCTTTGTTTTCATTCCAGAGTAGTGATGGTGAAAACATCTCTTTAAATATGTAACGGCCTTACAAAGCCGATTCCAGGAACTGTAGTGATGCATCGCTCTCTGCAGAAGAGGTGAGAGTCCTTGCGAGACGTCTGGTATACCAGATTTCCAATCCTTATCACGGATTTCCACAATGGGTTTATTTGTGGCTGTGAGTTTCTGATCCAAAGCGTCGTCTCCGGAAGTATGTAGTACAGACAGATCTACTGTGGGTTTGAATAACTTCGATTTACTCGCCTGAGTTTTAGGTATGACTTTCTCCGCTCCCTTGGCCTGTCTAATTTCTGTTGTAGTAAGATGAGGAGGCCATTCTTCTTCTTCTTGGTAGAGGAAGTCGGGTCCACCTAACCAGTCTGGAGTATCTACCAGTTCTTGTGGAGTTGCTCCCCTGGAAGCGATGTCTGCTGGATTAATCGTTCCGGGGCAATGTCTCCATTGATCCATCGTCGTGCGACTGAGTATAATAGCTACTCTGTTGGTAACGAAGACGCTGAACTGACAGACTTTATTGGTTATATACTCCAACACGAGTAAAGCGTCGGTCCAATAGACAGTTTTCTCCAGGGGATAGTCGATCTGTTCTGTTACATTCCGGCCGATGGCTGTAGCGTATAGAGCCGCTTTTAACTCCGCTCGAGGAACTTTCAACTTGTTGTTTATTAATGCCTTAGAGGTAACCAAGGCGACTTTAATTCCGTCCGGAGTTTCCACCCTTAGGTAGGCTACTATACCGATTCCCATATCGCTGGCGTCTCCAAACACATGGAGTTGATATGAATACGTAGGGAGAACATGACCAAAATATGAACGGGAAATTATAAAGTTTTCGATGGCTGGTAGAGAATCTTCCCATTTCATCCACTTCTTTAATAATTCTCCCTTAAGTGGATCGTCCCATGAGTGGTTTTCAAGCCACATTTGTTGTACTAAACTCCGAGCAATTAATATAACTGGGCTAATAAATCCCAATGGATCGAAATAAGTGCTCAGGATACTTAACCATATCCGTTTAGTCCGAACTGGATTATCTCGCTGTTTTAATTGGAAAAACAGGATATCTCTTTCTGTGTCCCATTTCAAACCAAGGGTCTTAGTTTCTGGGAGATCATCCTTTATTAGATCTAGGTCTTTTGTTCCTCGATCTTCTACCGGGATCGACTCCAGAAACTCACGGGAGTTGCTAGTGAATTTAGTTAATCGAAATCCTCCTTTCTTTAAGCATTCTACCGTTCCTTTAGCGACCTCAATGGCTTCTTCTACTGATGGAAGGGACTTCAGATTATCGTCCATGTAGATGTCTCGTTTGATATTGTCGATCACTTCTTTAGAGAAGGCGTCTCGGTTGTCATCCGCAGTAGTGCGCACCACGGAACAGGCGTTTGAAGGGCTCGAGATTATCCCAAAAGCTTGGATGGTCATCCAGTACTCCACAGGTTTCTTATTGAGGTCTCCTTCAGGCCACCACAAAAATCGTAGGCTATCTCGATCCCTATCCAGCGCTTTGACTTGTAAGAACATGCCTTCTATATCAGAGGCGAAAGCAATGGAGTATTGTCTTAATCTTAATAGTATTCCCAACAAGGATTGGAGTAAGTTGGGTCCGGGTAACAATTCAGAATTAAGAGATTGGCCTATATAAAGGGCGGAACCGTCAAACACCACTCGTACTTCATGGGGTTTACCGGGTTTGGGAACGTAATGGTGAGTTAAATAATACGTTCTCTCAGTTATAGGGGTTTCTTCCGGTACTAGCTCCGCATATCCCTTGCTAATAAACTTCTTCAACTGCGTTTGATACATTTCTTTAGCTGAAGAATTTGCCGTAAGGCGTCGATGTAGTTGAGCAATTCTTTTCTCCGCCAAAGGTCTGTTGTTAATGAACTTTGGTTCTCGCTTTCGGAAAGGAAGTCCGATCTCATACCTACCTTGATCTTTAAGAAAACGAGTAGTTGTCGCTTGGATCTGCTTGGCTCTTTCTTCCTCCACCGATAGGGCCTTATCGTAGGAGTTGGGCTCTACGACCTCTTGAGTAAAGAATCTCACGGCGTGTTCATCCCGAGTCTTGGCATTATAACGTTCAATGACGTCATTAAGCTCGTCGTTATAGTCGTCTCGCTCGGATGGGAGAAGGAGTTGACATAAGTTCACTTGATTTTGCCAAGTCTCGCTTTCCTTAAGGAGATCGATGGCATTCTCCTCATCAAAGAGTTGATGTATATCGTCGTTGTCTGAGGAGTATGGAGTTCCCTCAGTTGGATCGTCGAACTCACTGTTCTCAACTTCCCATTCTCGCGCTTGATATACCTGGTCTTTCGGTAATCTTTCCATGAGAGTTCTACGGGAAGGGCCAGTAAAGTACCAACCTACTCTAGTTCTTACCGCATAGGTCTGTAGTGGCTGCGGTTGAGCAGGCCGTTTCTCCAATGTCTCGAGCGCCTCATGCGCGTTTTGGCCGATGAGTATTTGCACTCCAGGATAATCAGTCTGGAATCGAGGTATCTTAAGATGTTGGATGCTCTCATCCTCGTCCCAATTATAAAGGTCTGCTTGAGTAGTAGCGAAATTCTTTATAGCCACCATTTTCACTGACCTTATGCTATGTTCTCCTAGTTCGTCCTGGGGGGTGGACAACGCACCTACATAATAATCCGCTGTTACTGTGGATTTCCAAACTTGCATAATTCCTGACATGTTTAGCTTAGTTCGGAACTTGGGTTGTCCAGCGAATATGTCTTCGGCTAGCTCTTTGTCGATGAATGTTCCTGTACTACCGGAGTCAAGGAGGGCGTTCACTACATAACTCCTTTTTGGTCCGTGGACCCTTACCTGTACCACAGGAAATTCTCTAATCCCTACATTGGAAGTTGGCGCTTTCCAAAATGGTTGTTGATCAGAAGTAGTTAGGGTAAGGTCGCTGTCCGTATCTCTTTCATACGTGAGTGCTCGATACACTGTGGTATTTATCGTGTAACAGGATTCGTTTTCGTCGGAGAACTCGTCCGTATAGAATCCTTCCATCTCAGATTGATCAGTGTCGTTCACATCACTGAATTGGACATGTAATTCGGAATCACTTACCTGACTCGGACTATTTCGCTCGAATTCAGTGTGCAACAAGACATGATGTTTCGCACCGCACTTGGCACATCTTGTGTCAGAGTAACAGGTTCGCCGTTGGTGTCCTTGTCTGAGGCAATTATAACACAACCGCTTATCCCACATGACTTCACGTCTCTCAGTTAATGATTTCTTTAGAAATTCATCACACATATTTAAGCGATGGGTCCCATCACATAGCGCACATTTCGGTTTGATGTTACTCACCTTACTCTGAGTAACATTGTGTACACTTGTTTTTTCTTCGGGCTTTCTCACCTGAATTCTCTTGGGAGACGTAGGAGGAGTTTTTCTTACCTGCTCTCTCCTGTCATTGGTTCGAGACTTGAATTTACTTACCTGATCTTTAGGCATTTTATTTACGTAATAAGATCTGTCAGTGTCTTTCCCGCTATCTTCTCCTTGAGAAGTCTGGCTTTCGCCGTCATCTGTATAACACACTGGTGTTACCTTTCTCCTAGAGACGGGTTTTTCACTTACCTTGTTTTCCGGTGTCTTCTCTCTGGACAGTTTCAGGAGCTGTAATTTCACTTCTCCATCTAGGAATGACATGAGATCAGCCATGGTAGGGTCTCGTCGTTGTTGTTCCATCATATATAACACTTTCTTATCCCAGCGTGTACCTACTCCACCCTTCGGTAAAGTAGAAGCCACTGCTCTAATAACCATAGCACTCTGATACTCATGAGACTTACCTAGCCAATCTAATTGTCTGCAGATCTCCTGAATCTCATCGGAAAACTCTATAATCCCGCTGCTAATAAACTTTCGGGGCGCTACTAACTTTGCATACAAATACCCAGCTATGTTATTCCTATTACCATACCTGATGTTTAGTGTATCCCAAACTTGTCTTAATCCGTCTGGATGTCCAATAAACTTTAACGCCATTAACTTGGGAGATCCTTCCAAGCACTCGATGAGGAACCTAAGTTTCTCTCCATTAGATAGTACAGAGTTCTGTATGTTATCTTTGTAATATTCATTAAAAGGTAACCATTTCATCTCATCTCCATTGAACTTGACGATCTCTCCCACCTTTACCGCTTGCCGGGCTTCGGTTCTAGCCATTTGACGCGTAAAACTTTCTTGGGCCATCGTGTTATTTAATATCGAGTTATCGGTATATAAATTTCTCGGATTATGATCCGGTCTATAGGGAATATCATTATCAACAGGTCTATAATTACTCTTAATAGGGTTCACTATAGGAGTTTCTACTTCGCTAGCAGTATAAATGCGTGTAGGCTCCACACCTTGCGCATGAGATACTTCAGACCTAACAGGTTGACACATTGTTACGGGGGGTGTTGGTATACCCTTTTGTGCATTTACTAATTTATCGCGTTCTAGCGCGATACTTTGCTGCACTTCTTGCAACTCTAGCCTACTTTCCCTTACTGTGCCTTTGAATTGCTGAACGGTCTCCTGCATCTGTCCGAGCAGGAGATCCATCCCCCGTCGTCTCTCATCCACCCATTCAACCGCCGAAGCGGGATTCGCCAACGTTGTAGCGGGCGGACGAGGGACAACGGGCGACAAATCTTGAATATTTCGCTCGGAGTCCAGGGCATGAACTGTTTCATGGGCTGTTCTGCTGGGCACAGGTAGCTTAGTGCTGTGCAAAGGGAATTGAGAGGTAGGTTCAGGGAGTACAGGTGTCTCTACGACCGAAAGGGTGGTTTCGGGAACAGGCCTAATTATTTCAGGCTCATCTACTATAGTAGGGAGTCTCTCTATTGTAATTATTTGGTCTGTGGGTTCTGTACTACCTAAGTTGTTATTTAGTTGCCTTCTAACAGCTGGAGGCAAATCAGGCAATTTCTGACGGTGGGATGTTCTTTTACGTCTGCTTAGGCGAGATCGATTTCCTCTGCCTTCAGTGTCGGTGGTATCGCCTTCCTCAGATGATGTATAACCCTGTCTTTTGGGAGTAGATCGATTCATCATCTGCATATTACTAGCTGTTAACTGTTTATTAACGTTGTCTTGTCTCTCTTGAAGATTTTCCAACTCTAGTTGGGTTGTCTCTTCAGATGCCCTCCGTTCTGCTTCTGCCACTGCTATTTTTCTTTCCGCTTCGGCCGCCTTTCTTTCCGCTTCTGCTGTTGCCGCTTTTCTTTCGGCTTCTGCCGCCTTTCTTTCCGCTTCTGCCGCTGCCACTGCCGCTGCTGCTGTCTTTCTATCTTCTATACGTTTTTTCTTCACCCTTTCTTCTTGGTCTCTAGCGATGCGGAGTTGTTCATCGAATTTAGCTTGGTTCGCCGCTAACCTATCCACATCAATTGCGTCCAACACACGCTGGGCTCCTTCACTATTAGGGCTAAGTCCATCTAGCCTTCTCCTCAACTCTTCATCTCCCAAAAAACGCTGATAGTCTGACAGATAGATGTCAATGGCATCCCTCTTATGCGGTTTCTCTGCCGTCGCTTCACTTTCCACTTGGGAAAAAGTAGCGTCTGTTGATTCTCCATGGGTTGAGCGCTCCTCCAGCTGAGCTTTCCACTGAGCTGTTCCTTGAACCTGGCGACTCACCCGTTGAAACCAAGTCTTTACGGCAACTTGCAACGACGTGTCTTGTCTTCTTTTAGAAGCTTCTTCAAAGGCTGATAATATTAGCCTGATTCGCAGAATTCTTTCTCTAACTTGATAAAGCAGTTGTCCCTGCTCTTGAGGTCCTTGAGGTTGTTGAAACAGTTGTTCTTTTACTCGCTCCATAGAGCTGAAGAATCCCTGTGCGTATCCGGCTGCGGACCTCTTCCACACAGCTGGATCGATGGTTTCCTTGGCTACTCCCATCCGGTGTATGTCTTCCCAGGCAGCTTCCGATAAATCAAACGGGAGTCCGGGTCCGGGGAAGTTCCATTGCGACTCAACAATAGACTTCAGTTCTTCCTTTGTGTATCCCGCATAACTATCTTTAGTCGATTGCTTAGTTCTCGCCCAATCGATCTGGTGTTCTTCCACCGCGATCAATAACCTAGTGAGTACGGCTGCAGGAAGGATGAGAAGGGGATCCGAATAAACCGCATCCGTCATCTTTGCTCCGCGCTCGGGTGTCAGTTCTACAGTATCCTCACTACTGGAGCTGTTGGGCCGCTGAGAAATAAGTTCTTGGCTCGCGGGTCGTTGCCGTTCTGCTGCTTCTTGGTCCCGCTTGACCTGGGCTCGAGTGCCTATGATAGACCTACGATGTTGGACTAGCCTAGGTTCTGCTATTACTACTGGAGGGATGACCTTCCTCACAGTGGGAGGTGAACTGAACTTAGGACTAGACGGTTCTACACCTCTATCTGAGTCGCAGATAGTTACATCTAATAAACTGTCTGACAGGTTCTGCTTAGTATCAGACATGTTTGTTTGCACAGTTGAATGCCTACTGCTATATTACAGTCTAAGCAAGTCTAGTAATTCAGCATTAACTGCTAGCCTAGTAATTAATTACCGATACTGCTACTCAGTGTAGCGTGATATATATATAATGTTAGAATACCGGTATACTTATGGTATATAAGTATTATTACAGACTAGTTTATCACAGAATACCGGTAGGTAATTTTAGCACAAATATATATAAATATATAATAGGCCTATCGTGGATACCGGTATGCAGTTTACACTTATAATGTATATATATAAGTATAATTACAGACTAGAATTAATTACAGAATACCGGTATGATTTCAACCTAAAATTTATAGAAATAAATATAATAAGCCTATTGTAAATACCGGTATGTCAATTATTTTAGAATAATTGAATTTCTGAATTTTAAGGGTTACTTGGTTACTTTAACTTACTTTATTACCGTTATTTAAGCAGTAGTCCAACTGATATTGAGACCTAATTGTTATATGGCAGGCCTACTATTTATAAATCGTTTGAGTTGATTTATAATATATATATACCCGTTTAATGGGTTTTGTCAATGTTTGAAATAAATGTTATTATTTCTGGGGAGTCACTACACATAAGCTGTGCGCTCTTAGTGGAGTGCTACTTGTTAGACACTAAAACAAATAATTCTAATTTACCTAAGTTACTTAATACTACAAATTACGTACAATCTGGGTGAGATTACAATCTCTAAATAAACACAAAAATTACAAATACACAAATACGAATTTTTAGGGTAATTTTACAGGGAATCTACAAACCAGCCTAACAAAGGGTTAGAATATCTGGTTATTACAACGGACAGGTTACTACGGTATTTGAAAATAATAAGTAGTAGTAAATATACTGCGTTGTCCAGATAGGAAAATACCACCGCCTGACGACCTATAACCGTATCGCTATAGGTACTACGTTATGTATCACGGAGTGTCCCTACCTAGAAGTTAATTACCGCGGTCTACCAGAACCAACGTGCCTATTAACCACTTTACAACACAAATACACTGCCTACACACTAATTGCTTTCGGAAAGCACTGTACACTAAACCCTAAATTAGGTACAAGTACTTGTACGACAAATAATTAGTAGTTAAAAATACTTGAACAGCTAAAAGAACCGCGGTATCTGCCGGAGTGACCAAAGCACAAAATCTCCAGTCTTTACCTACGCCGAGCAGCCCTGATGTAGTACCGGGGTTAGTTTAACTATAACGGTATGTATAACAAATACAATTACTGTAGGAATAAACTTGGGGATATGAATGTTGCGAATAATCGCATAAACTCTGAATAATAAATATTACGCTACGCGTACAAACTACTCAAACAAAATACAGACCAAATACTGACAGACTACTATCAAGCCTAAACAAACTACGGCATATGCAGACTCCGAAATGATTAAGTAGTATGCGTTCTAACCCAGTAGTACGACTTATTCTTTAGATGGGGGTTTACCTTACAGCTATGGCTGCCCCTACTTCCTAACCGTTCTTTATCGGACAGATGCTCTACACACACTGAAATTTCCTCAAACCCAACAACAGCCAGACAACTATCCAGCCTACAAATTATCTAAATAAAATTATACGCTACCCGTACAGACTACACAAACAAAGTACAGACCAAACGATGGCAGACTACTATCAAGCCTAAATAAACCACAGGACATGCAGACTCCGAAATGGTTAAGTAGTATGCGTTCTAACCCAGTAGTACGACTTATTCTTTAGATGGGGGTTTACCTTACAGCTATGGCTGCCCCTACTTCCTAACCGTTCTTTATCGGACATACACTCTACATGCACTGCAATCCGTTCAGACCTAATCAACAGTTAGCCAACAGTCAAGCCTACAAATTATCTGTACAATCTGAGCAGGCTTACACGCCTTCTGCTCAATACTGGCCTACAAATAAATAAAACTGACAGAAATAGGCCTAAGTAAAATCCCAATAAAAACCAGGCGTCCCCGATTAATTATTAAGACCTACCGGCATATAATAATCAAATCGAATAATACTGCTATACTTGTACTGTAAGTACCGGTTCGGATGATCAGGCAGTCAGGCCTACAGGTTTCTGGTTTCTGGTCGACAAGACTGTAATGCATTTACACTTCGACCCTTCTCCAGTGATCACCGCCTTATTGTGGCCAAGGTAAGACTTAGTCTGCGTGCTAGCAGAACAACGAAATCTGCCTTGCCACGGCATGACTGGTCCTCTCTGTTGCAACAGCCAAGTGTGAGATCCAGCTTCACACTACAGCTGAGCAACAGGTATGAGGCTCTTGCCTCTGAGGCGGCAGATCACTGTGAGGGCTATACTGCCTTTACAGAAGCAGTTAAGTTAGCAGCTGCAGAAACAGTTCCTGTATACCCTCGAAACAGGAAAAGGGCCCCCTGGACTGACAACAAAATTCAGAAGTGCCGAAATGACCTTCATAAGGCGCAGAAAGAGTCCCGACTCAAACAGACTACAGCGGCCAAGAATGCAGTTAAAGCTGCATCTAGGTCCCTGAACAGGCAGTACTCTGTTAATCTACAGGAGCTAATAAACCAACAGGTTGATGCCATCAATGATGCTGACGACAGCAGGCAATCATTCCAAGCATGGAAATCGATCAATCTGCTTACTGGGCGGAAAAGCCAACCAACCACCAAGGTTAAGGCTGAATCACCAGCCGATCGCCTCAATGGTTGGAAAGCCCACTTTGAAAAGCTCCTTAATAATGACAGGGTATTGCCTGATAACTTTATAGAAGTAAAAGTGTCTGAGTCTGTACTCCCAGATATTCCCATTGGCGATATCTCCTTTGCAGAAGTGAAGGCTGCTGCAAAGAGCATTAAGACCAATCGTGCCAGTGGAGTAGATGGTGTTCCCCCTGAGGTCTTTAAAATACCTGAGTGTTTAAAGCTCATCTATCCCATCATAGTAGACATGTACCGTACAACACGAGTCCCACAAGAAATGAAAACAAATAAGTTGGTGCCAGTTCCCAAGAAGGGCAACCTAACACTCTATGGTTCTTTTCGGGGAATCTCATTGATCTCGATTGCTGCAAAACTATACAATAGAATTCTATTAAATCGCATCAGGGATCCAATTGAGAGACTGCTACGTGGAAATCAGAATGGGTTCCGTAAAGGTCGTGGGACCATGGAGCCCATTTTGGCACTTAGAAGGATAATTGAAGAGTTATCAAAAAAGAAAGACAGGCATCTGGCTGTTATCTTTGTTGACTTCTTCAAGGCCTTTGATTCAGTCTCTCGCTCACGTATGTTCAGCATACTTTCATTATATGGGATTCCTGATGAAATTATTGCAGCAATCAGATCAGTATACGATGGTTCGACAACATTTGTGTCTACTGTTGACGGTGACACAGAACCATTTGAAGTGTTATGGGGCGTCCTCCAAGGAGACACACTTGCACCATTCTTGTTCATTATTGTGGTTGACTATGTTCTACGTATGTCCTTAGATCATCATAATGATGATGGGGTGATGATAACTCCACCTACTGGCTCCAGAAGTCGAGGAAATCCTGCCAAGTACCTAACTGATCTAGACTTTGCTGATGACTTAGGAGTACTCTCAGAATCATTAGAGGGAGCCCAGCGGCTCCTCAGCTCATTAGAACATGCTGCTTCTAGTGTTGGTCTTTTTATTAACTCCAGAAAGACCAAAATTCTGACAGTTAACTTTGAAAGTCCTCAGCAAGTCTCTGATCGGATGAGCATAGGCTTAAAGGATGGTATGCTTGAGCATGTGGACGACTTCTGTTACCTGGGATCATGGATCCGGAAGTCAGGTGAGGACCTTCGAATACGTAAGGGAAAGGCATGGGCAGCCTTGAATAGGCTTTCCAGGATTTGGAAGTCACCTAGAATTAATCGGAAACTTAAGGTCCGATTATTTAGAGCAGCAGTAGTTCCAGTACTCCTCTACGGGAGTCCATGCTGGGCTCTAACTGCTGAGGACACCAAATCTCTGGATGGCACATTCACAAGAATGCTACGCCGGGTACATTGTGTCAAGTACAATGCACACATCTCCAACCAGACACTATATAACATTGGAGGTGTCTCATTGGTTCCCCCAAGCTTGACACTAGAACAAAATCGCCTCCGCTTTGCAGGACATTGCTTTCGCCGTGAGGACCAGCCAGTGCATAATCTTGTACTTTGGCAGCCTCATGGAGTGAATAAGCATGGTGGACAGCCCATGACTTTCTTGAGACGCATCTTAAAGGACACTGGCCTTAAAGATGCAGATGATCTAGCAAATGTCATGGGTGATAGGGAGTTGTGGCGGTGCAATTTTGTTGACAAGCCGGCACAGCATTCTTAAAAATGCAGCTGCAATGCAGCATGCCGATCCTAGTAGTAGTAGTAGTAGGTCGACCGGTACTTTCGACTAGATTGCTTACACCGCAATCCAGAAGCAATATCTGTTATTGTTTGCGCTTTTGAAGACCTTTGACAGTTTAACCTGCCAAAATTAGAATGTCTTTTAGATGATATATATTCTTTAGCTTATGACGAGTATTTGATACACTACATTAGCCGAAGCCAGTCTATGCGCAATCATTCACCCGTTGGATATACCCGGGAGACTGAGTTCGGAGCTTAATGATTGATAGTGTAAGCCTACTGTATTATTCGACTGATCGTAATATATAATCTCTGACAAATATTATTCACTTTCGGGAAATATTAACAGTTCCTTTAGGACGTGGCGCTCTAAATATGTAAACAGAGTTATGACTTAAACTAGACACAACGAAAAGGCTATAGATTTACGTATATGGCGCATTCTTTAGGAGATGCTTTGTTATCAGTTACACTCATACACAATGCTGCACAATACTGCACACTAATCTGCCGACCTTCACTAAATTTGGTCACGTATAAAGAGAGCAACATATAATTTATGTCGGGCATATGAAATAGCATTAGATTCACTTCAAACCACTTAACATAGGTCGCAATCGTTTATCTGTAACCGGTCTCTCTAACCTTTAGTATATCAAGAAGGTGGGGTGTCTGACTATTGATCAGTATTCCGATATAATATTTCATCCACAAATATAATGAATAACCGACAGCAAAAGCAGTAATGTAAGATATGAATTGCATAGGTATGGTTAGTTATGGATAAATAACTCGTTTGATAACAGATATACGTTCTATAATTAAGCCTACTAATGTAAAGCTAAAGAATGCTGATATACGGAGGTGCCAAAAGCCGGTGTTCTTAGGCTCTGGGCAAAAACATAACACTGAACTACTGAGTTTCTGTATCCAACTCCAACACAGAGTCAAAAAACGCTCAGATTGGTCAACCGAACAACGAGAGAACAAAGAAACAAAGAAATGTCGACGTGGCAATATCAGCTGTTAGCCGTCGTCATGGTAGCGACACTGTTTTCAAGAGTATCTAGCTTATCGCGTCACGAGATTGCGGATTATGTCCTCTAAAGTACAAATACAGAAGAAATGACTTTTATGTCCTCTAAAACACCAGTACAGCAAGGACACGGCCTTTTTATGCCTGGTAAACCAACTACAGAGTACTTTAAGGGAAAATAACCGGTTAATGACGCAAAAGCTTTTACACATCGAGTTAAGCCTAGGCATGGGATATGCATCCATACACTTGGAATAAACAGAGCCCAAGCCGACATAGTTCGCGGACTTAGTATATCCAGCATTCTTTCGAAGACACGCATGAAGTATAGACTGAAGTAGAGTGTTGGGACACGATTGTATCCTGTGGATCATATTAGTGCCGGTTTTGAATATTTCTGCTGAGAACGAATAACATCCGAGTAAAGAGTAGACTACAGCATTGCTCGCATATGACCCAAGAAACAATAGACCCCGGAGGATCTTGCGATAATAAATATCTAGTTGCTGAAGCTCTGAGTTTGTGAGTGATCCGACGAAGAATTTTGCTGTATAAAGCACCGTAGGAATAGCAACAGTTCTCCATATATAACCGAGAGTATCCACATCCAGCCATCGAATTGTCCAACCATTCTTGTGGAATCTATCCGAGACACTCGCGATTATTTGGATGCAATCTTGCAGATGGCATTTCTTGCTAGTGTTTACTGGAAAACCCAGAAATGTGATTTGCTCACAAGACGTTGTAAGGGTTCCATTTATATTTATTAGTGATGGTACAGATTGTGAAGAGCAGCCTTGACCGAGACAATACGCCCACTTGGTTTTACTCCCCTCAATCTTGAGACCTATCTTTGCCAATTGTGTTTCTACGATTTCAACAGCTGTAGTTAATTCCCCCACTGTTCTTCCAATCAACAATATATCATCTGCGTAAGCTATAGAACCGAGCCACAAAAGATCCAGTAGAAACCCCAAACCAGATTCATTCAAGCAATGAAGCACATCTCTTGTGTAAAAAATAAATAAAGCGGGAGAGGTCAACGAACCTTGTTTAACACCTTTTGTTATTGGTATGCCTTCAACCTGAACCTCATTTCCAAATTTAAGATATGCCACTGTACATAAGTAATAGTTGAGAAGTGCAAGACACACATATGGGTTCACATTATCCTTCAAATTCCGGAATAAACAGACGAATTCGACATAATCAAAGGCACCAGTCACATCCAACTGACATAGAAACACTGTGTTACCAGACCGACGCTGAGACTCCAAGAATTCTAACAAAGCACTTATAACCAAATCTGAGCCTATCTTCTTCTGATACGCAAATTGAGCATTAGGAATCAAATCTTGTATCGGCAAAAATTCCAGAAGGACAATAGATTCAAATATTTTTCCGAACAGACTCACTGTGGCTATTTGTCTGAAAGATTTATGATGGTTGATGTCACGTCCCTTTCCCTTATACAGACTTGTTAATATTGTTTCACCAAAAAACTCAGGTATATGTCCAGTTCTTAAACACACATTTATAATGTCTGCAAGAATTCTGCAAATAAAGTTAGCGTCCAGGCTAAGCACATGTTCAATAACAAGGCCCATTGTATCTGGAGATTTGCCGGTGGATATAGCCAAAATTGCTCGCTGTAGTGTCATAGCAGAGACAGTAGGTGCCACCGCGTCTGGGCAGCTATTCTGCAAGTCCGATTTCAGTTCATTGATGGAAGTGTAGAACTCTTTACCTTGAAAATTTCTCTCTTCTAGTGCAGACCTTATCTTTTCCTGGGCATTTGTTGGTATTGTTCCACTCGTAATTTTATTAGAAGCAATGCTCTGCCAGAATTTGCTCGGATTTGAGGTCATTGTGGCTGCAACCTTCCTGACATTGGCTGAAACTAGATTTCTAGCAAGGAAATTTTTGAGACGCCGAACTGATTTTTTGGACTCCTGAAACGCTTTACCATAATTGCTATCCATACATTGGCCATCACGACACCACAGGTTATATAGATCCTTTGTAGTTTTTGCCATTATATGTAACCTTGAAGATCTAATCCTTATGTTATTTGTCTTGCGTTTGTGTTTAATGGATGGCAGAATTTTAGAAGCTGACTGACAAATTATCCGTTGGACCGATTTGGCTACTTTATCTACTTCAGTATTGTTCCACCGAGATGGATGCAAGTTGATGGAGGTGTACAATTCTTTAATCTCGTGCTCTACTTTTAGCCGATAGTTTAGTTGATGTTGTGTTGTTACCCATTTCCAGTCAACCCTAATTGGGCTAGGCATAGTTTTTCTGCAAATGTCCAGTTTGAATTTCCTCTTTACATTAAATAATTTCTCACAATCAATCCATCACAAAACAGGAACATGATCCGAGAAATTTCCAGGTTCACATTCTAGGATGGATCCCCACGTAGTAAAACCCATGACCATTTTAGACGAAATAATATGGTCTATGTATGAAGACCCATAGCCCTTAAAAGTGACAACTGGCCCAGTGAATATATCATACGTATCCATCACAAGAAGCTCCCTGTTACTCAGGAAATCATGCAGACGACGTCCATGTGCTGATGGTTTTTGTCTATTACACCTGGGCCCCTGCAATGATCCGATATCAGAATTGAGATCTCCTAAGATTATCGGCAGAGCGTAGTCCACTGAATTCAATACATTAGTGAGCCTTCCCAAGAAATTCTCAAATTTCTCTGAGGGTTTTGATGAATCTGGTGCATAACATGATAAAATCATATCAGTGTTGACATTGAGGTAGACTGATTGGGTGTATAGTAAGCTAATATTCCTACAATGTCATCGCCACTAGAGATAGTACTTGTCTTTGAGAAAATCCCTTTGCGATGCCATAAGCAAACTCCTCCAGCTCCACAAGTACGATTTGAATTCTTCATCTGTTCACTGATTAAATAATTGCATTCAAAATCATTGTTTAGGTCCGGTAATAGTAAATTCGCTTCAGTTTTATCCAACCAGTGCTCTTGCACTGCTAGAACATCCAAATTATTTAACAAATCTACAATATAATCTGAGTTTGAGTTATAACCATGACAGTTTATAGTTCCAAAGCGCACTGCATTTGAATTAGTTCCAAGGCGCACTGCATTTAAATTAGTGCATTGAGCTGACTGCTGGGCGGCGTCACTAAACTCGGTACTGAAATTCTCTGGCCCCACTTGGACCTACTTTGTTCTCACTGGCTAAGGTTAATCCACCATTTCCAATCCCTTGTGGCCTATGATGACTGGATTGTTGATAGTTTATATGCTCGTGATGCCCTGGAGTTTGAGTTCTGTAACTACCGGATCCCTGCCATATATTACTCGGCTGTTTCCATGTGTACATACTTCTCTTATGCTCGGATAATCTTCCACAATTATAAACCTTACCAACCCTTGGAAATGCAGGCTGTTGATTCACTCACCATTCGCGACATGAAATACCAGATGGCCAGAAACTTGAACTGCAAACTCGCTCAAGGTTGTATAAATCAATAACAATTCTCATGGATTTGTAATAGTACCCTTGGCAAATTACTTTAATATTGTGAATCATAATACCCCTACCAGAGAGGTATGATTGGACATCATGTTGATTACTGCTGCAAGCTATCCCAGTCACAAATAAGTAGGCATAGTATGGTGAAACTGAGCCTATATGACTACTATTATTAAGTTCACCGGTTGGTCGATTACCATATATATTCTTCTGTTCAGTACTTCGATTAATCTGAGCACTTTGTGGTCGATTACCGTACTCATTATTCTGTTGATTGTGTTGCTTATGCTCCAAACTTTCTTGGCCAGAGGGTTGGTATCTAGAAGTAGGATTCCTCCTTTGATCGACTCCTAGTTTATCCCTTGACTCTGGTTTAGTTTGATACCAATGGAATGAATTTCTCCTATGTGTTTGGTTAGATTCCACATGGCTCGATTGGGAATTTACTTTATACGAACGCAGTTTGTGGGATTGAGATTCGTTGTTTGTCATATTTACTCTATTTGGCTTTTCTGTACTGCTGCGATTTGAGGTGTTGGAATATCCATCCGTAGTGTAGGCATCTGCATCTAGGGCATTATATCGATTGCTTGTATGAACAGTTCCCTTGTTTATCTCAATCACATTATTTGTTGGGTTCCTAGTTCTGCCCGACTGCCTAGGTTTAACTTTGTTCCAAGATTCAGATGGTTTGAAATTACTGCAACTATAATTTTCTCTCTGATTGGTAACTGTTTCACCGCTCCATATATCTTTGTCACACCTTGATCTAATGTCATCCAGTGATGAAGATGATACTGTCTGTTTTGATAAAACATAATTTACAGTTGCTTCCTGAACAAGGCGCACATGTCTTTCATGAGATAGTTCGTCTTTTAAATTTTTCACTTCCTCTTTTAATTCATCATGTTGAAATTCCATTTTTGATATTCGTGACTGAAGAGTAGCAATTGCTTGAATGAAGTCCTGTTTGAGTGTTTCATAAGAAGAAAATGTCTCCTGAGACATATGCTTTAAACGTTTTTTGCAGATCTCAGTGAACTTTTTTTCTTTTAAACAGACCATCAATTCATATATGTCAATAGCAAATTCGCGATTTGAATGACGTGCACAGAGCTGTAGACTCACACACTGAGTTGGATGCATGAAGGATTTAGCTTCAAGAAATAGATTGTTCCGCACTTCTATGAGTTTTTCTTCCTTCAATGTTGAAAGTTTCTTGATTGCTTGCTTCCTGGATAGATCAACAAATGGTGAGAGATCAATATCATGGAATTTTGGGAACACCGAGTTTAATGTATTGGTGTTGAAGGATGTTTGTATTTTCACATTCTCTGGTAATGTATTAACAGATGGAATTATCACTCCCTCCTGATTGTATGGATCCAACAGTTTGTAATTTGATAAACATTCTTGTAGCCAAGGACGAAAATTTTCATTTTCAGTGTTCGGATGTAATTGACAACCATTTGATAAGGCCAAAGCATATAAACAAACAAATAGACCACAATCGAGACTTCCCGGTTTTTGAAGAGGATATGAATTAATGTGGGATATAGCAGTCCATTTTTCATCAACACATTTGGATATACGAGCTATATGAGTTAATAAGTTACAAATACGACGTGACACTGACGAGGTTGTCATTGTTTTATTGACACTACACAGAGTAAAGACTGTTCGATTGCGTATATCAGCTACATGTAACACGAAGTGGTCCTCAAAGCAATCGGGAAAGAATAGCCATGAGGTTGGTGTCACATTTAAGTCACATGAAGAGGTAATATATTTTACAGCAGAGGCAACATCATATAGGGGTCCACTGTGTAATTTGGAGCACAAACTGGAGTCTATGCATGCAATAGTGTCACCAATACCAGTCTGAAGTAGTGACATGAATGAATCAACAATGAGTGTAGATAGCCTCTTCCCAGGGTTTAGATATTCCCAATCAGGATCCGATGGTTTCAAGAGGATTCTCGCCTTCTTGACTTTCGTATTTATCACAGCATCTTTCACGCGATCTTCATTGTAACCGAGTTCAACATCTGGATATACCTTATTATACTCTGATTGAATAGTATTGTAGTTAGCCACACATATTACATCATTATCTGCTTCCACAATGACTTTGTCTCCTTTTGTGTGATCTCTACTATTTTGATTTTCATTTTGGTTTATTTTACCACCAATCCTAACTTTAAAGAAATCTGTTATTTTATACAAGCTACGATCAGAGTCAGAATTACTGTGTTTAGAAATTGGATTCGTAGAACCTGAGAGATTGCACTCCATTCCCACGATGGGTTTGGATTGGGAAGCTGGTTGGGAAAGCGGACTCAGAATCTCATTGGAACCGGCGGGTTTGATAGCAACTTCTCCGAGTGATTTGGGTTGCGAAAGTGGACTCAAAATCTCATCGGAACCGGTGGGTTTAACATCAACTTCTCTGGGGGATTTCGGTTGAGAAAGCGGATTCACAATCTCAACGGGACCAGTGGGTTTAACAGCAACTTCTCTGGGGATTTTGGTTGAGTAGGCGGACTCACAATCTCATCGGAACTGGTGGGTTTAACAACAATTTCTCTGGGGGATTTGGGTTGAGAAAGCGGACTCACAATCTCATCCAAACCATTAGGTTTAACAGCAACTTCTCTGGGGTATTTGGGTTGAGAAACTGGACTCATAATCTCCTTGGAACTGGCAGGTTTAACAGCAACTTCTCTGGGGGATTTGAGTTGAGAAAGCGAACTCGCAGACTCATCAGAACTACCGGTAGCTGGTTTACCTTGTTGTCTCCCTGAAAATACAACAACATTAGGTGCATTTGTCACCTCCCCTTTAAGACAGACAACCTGAGTCGAGTTCACAGCTGTATAGATTCCTGGACTCCCTCGACCCAGGTTTGTGGCGCTAAATTGTGTTGGCGATGGTTGCGGGGACTTAATATCTCTCTGTATCCATAATCCACCATCATTTAGATCCTCGACCGTGACGATCCCAGTCTCTGCAGTACCGGTATTGTTCTCAGCCGTATCGTCAGTACTGGCAACATGCAGACCTTTTGCGACTAGACAATCCGCGCGCTTTAGTAAGTCTGCTCGAGATCCGACTGAGGAAACATCATTGTTGCGAAGAAAATGCTTCAGTCTCATCGTACTCATTTTGCGAACTTTGTCCATGATTGTACCTCAGTGCCGTATCTGAGACCCAAAAATTCGCTACCTGTTCTCCAATTCTTGTCAGTATTCCAGTATTCCACAATAAGTGAATCAAAATATATATAATATTATATAGGCCGGTACTGGTATAGCAGTATATCGAATAGCAGTGACAGCACAGCGTTCTCGGTAGCTCCTCCACATCACAGCATTCCCGGTAGCGCCCCTACAGCACAGAGTTCCTGACAGCGCCTCCACAGCACAGCATTCCCGGCGGCGCCCCCACAGCACATCGTTCCTGGCAGCGCCCCCACAGCACAGCGTTCCCGGCAGCGCCCCACAGCACAGCATTCCCGGCAGCGCCCCCACAGTACAGCGTTCCTGGCGGCGCCCCCACAGCATAGCGTTCCCGGCAGCGCCCCCACAGCACAGCGTTCCTGGTGGCGCCCCCACAGCACAGCGTTCCCGGCAGCGCCCCCACAGCACAGCGTTCCCGAAAGCGCCCCCACAGCACAGCGTTCCCGGCAGCGCCCCCACAGCACAGCGTTCCCGGCAGCGCCCCCACAGCACAGCATTCCCGGCGGCGCCCACACAGCATAGCGTTCCCGGCAGCGCCCCCACAGCACAGCATTCCCAGCAGCGCCCCCAGAGCAAGGCGTTCCCGGCGGCGCCCCCACAGCACAGCGTTCCCGGCGGCGCCCCCACAGCGCTGCGTTCCCGGCGGCGCCCCCACAGCACAGTGTTCCCGGCAGCGCCCCCACATCAGAGCGTTCCCGGCAGCGCCCCACAGCACAGCGTTCCCGGCGGCGCCCCCACAGCACATCGTTCCCGGCAGCGCCCCCACAGCACAGCGTTCCCGGCAGCGCCCCCACAACATAGCGTTCCTGGCAGCGCCCCCACAGCACAGCGTTCCCGGCGGCGCCCCCACAGCATAGCGTTCCCGGCAGCGCCCCCACAGCACAGCGTTCCCGGCAGCGCCCCACATCACAGCGTTCCCGGCAGCGCCCCACAGCACAGCGTTCCCGGCGGCGCCCCCACAGCACATCGTTCCCGGCAGCGCCCCCACAACACAGCGTTCCCGGCAGCGCCCCCACAGCACAGCGTTCCCGTCGGCGCCCCCACAGCATAGCGTTCCCGGCAGCGCCCCCACAGCACAGCATTCCCGGCAGCGCCCCCAGAGCACAGCGTTCCCGGCGGCGCCCCCACAGCATAGCGTTCCCGGCAGCGCCCCCACAGCACAGCATTCCCAGCAGCGCCCCCAGAGCAAGGCATTCCCGGCAGCGCCCCCACAGCACAGCGTTCCCGGCGGCGCCCCCACAGCGCTGCGTTCCCGGCGGCGCCCCCACAGCACAGCGTTCCCGGCAGCGCCCCCACATCAGAGCGTTCCCGGCAGCGCCCCACAGCACAGCGTTCCCGGCGGCGCCCCCACAGCACATCGTTCCCGGCAGCGCCCCCACAGCACAGCGTTCCCGGCAGCGCCCCCACAACATAGCATTCCCGGCAGCGCCCCCACAGCACAGCGTTCCCGGCGGCGCCCCCACAGCATAGCGTTCCCGGCAGCGCCCCCACAGCACAGCGTTCCCAGCAGCGCCCCACATCACAGCGTTCCCGGCAGCGCCCCACAGCACAGCGTTCCCGGCGGCGCCCCCACAGCACATCGTTCCCGGCAGCGCCCCCACAACACAGCGTTCCCGGCAGCGCCCCCACAGCACAGCGTTCCCGTCGGCGCCCCCACAGCATAGCGTTCCCGGCAGCGCCCCCACAGCACAGCATTCCCGGCAGCGCCCCCAGAGCACAGCGTTCCCGGCGGCGCCCCCACAGCATAGCGTTCCCGGCAGCGCCCCCACAGCACAGCATTCCCGGCAGCGCCCCCAGAGCACAGCGTTCCCGGCGGCGCCCCCACAGCATAGCGTTCCCGGCAGCGCCCCCACAGCACAGCGTTCCTGGCGGCGCCCCCACAGCACAGCGTTCCCGGCAGCGCCCCCACAGCACAGCGTTCCCGACAGCGCCCCCACAGCACAGCGTTCCCGGCGGCGCCCCCACAGCACAGCGTTCCCGGCAGCGCCCCCACATCACAGCGTTCCCGGCAGCGCCACACAGCATAGCGTTCCCGGCAGCGCCCCCACAGCACATCGTTCCCGGCAGCGCCCCCACAGCACAGCGTTCCCGGCAGCGCCCCCACAACACAGCGTTCCCGGCAGCGCCCCCACAGCACAGCGTTCCCGGCGGCGCCCCCACAGCATAGCGTTCCCGGCAGCGCCCCCACAGCACAGCGTTCCCGGCAGCGCCCCCACATCACAGCGTTCCCGGCAGCGCCCCACAGCACAGCGTTCCCGGCGGCGCCCCCACAGCACATCGTTCCCGGCAGCGCCCCCACAGCACAGCGTTCCCGGCAGCGCCCCCACAACACAGCGTTCCCGGCAGCGCCCCCACAGCACAGCGTTCCCGGCGGCGCCCCCACAGCATAGCGTTCCCGGCAGCGCCCCCACAGCACAGCATTCCCGGCAGCGCCCCCAGAGCACAGCGTTCCCGGCGGCGCCCCCACAGCATAACGTTCCCGGCAGCGCCCCCACAGCACAGCATTCCCGGCAGCACTCCCACAGCACAGCGTTCCCGGCAGCGCCCCCAGAGCACAGTGTTCCCGGCGGCGCCCCCACAGCACAGCGTTCCCGGCGGCGCGCCCACAGCACAGCGTTCCCGGCGGCGCCCCCACAGCATAGCGTTCCCGGCAGCGCCCCCACAGCACAGCATTCCCGGCAGCGCCCCCAGAGCACAGCGTTCCCGGCGGCGCCCCCACAGCATAGCGTTCCCGGCAGCGCCCCCACAACACAGCGTTCCCGGCAGCGCCCCCACAGCACAGCGTTCCCGTCGGCGCCCCCACAGCATAGCGTTCCCGGCAGCGCCCCCACAGCACAGCGTTCCCGGCAGCGCCCCCACAGCACAGCGTTCCCGGCAGCGCCCCCACAGCACAGCATTCCCGGCGGCGCCCACACAGCATAGCGTTCCCGGCAGCGCCCCCACAGCACAGCATTCCCAGCAGCGCCCCCAGAGCAAGGCGTTCCCGGCGGCGCCCCCACAGCACAGCGTTCCCGGCGGCGCCCCCACAGCGCTGCGTTCCCGGCGGCGCCCCCACAGCACAGTGTTCCCGGCAGCGCCCCCACATCAGAGCGTTCCCGGCAGCGCCCCACAGCACAGCGTTCCCGGCGGCGCCCCCACAGCACATCGTTCCCGGCAGCGCCCCCACAGCACAGCGTTCCCGGCAGCGCCCCCACAACATAGCGTTCCTGGCAGCGCCCCCACAGCACAGCGTTCCCGGCGGCGCCCCCACAGCATAGCGTTCCCGGCAGCGCCCCCACAGCACAGCGTTCCCGGCAGCGCCCCACATCACAGCGTTCCCGGCAGCGCCCCACAGCACAGCGTTCCCGGCGGCGCCCCCACAGCACATCGTTCCCGGCAGCGCCCCCACAACACAGCGTTCCCGGCAGCGCCCCCACAGCACAGCGTTCCCGTCGGCGCCCCCACAGCATAGCGTTCCCGGCAGCGCCCCCACAGCACAGCATTCCCGGCAGCGCCCCCAGAGCACAGCGTTCCCGGCGGCGCCCCCACAGCATAGCGTTCCCGGCAGCGCCCCCACAGCACAGCATTCCCAGCAGCGCCCCCAGAGCAAGGCATTCCCGGCAGCGCCCCCACAGCACAGCGTTCCCGGCGGCGCCCCCACAGCGCTGCGTTCCCGGCGGCGCCCCCACAGCACAGCGTTCCCGGCAGCGCCCCCACATCAGAGCGTTCCCGGCAGCGCCCCACAGCACAGCGTTCCCGGCGGCGCCCCCACAGCACATCGTTCCCGGCAGCGCCCCCACAGCACAGCGTTCCCGGCAGCGCCCCCACAACATAGCATTCCCGGCAGCGCCCCCACAGCACAGCGTTCCCGGCGGCGCCCCCACAGCATAGCGTTCCCGGCAGCGCCCCCACAGCACAGCGTTCCCAG
Organism: Nemertoderma westbladi; assembly: GCA_032718475.1. Classification (NCBI taxonomy): domain Eukaryota; kingdom Metazoa; phylum Xenacoelomorpha; order Nemertodermatida; family Nemertodermatidae; genus Nemertoderma; species Nemertoderma westbladi. Next base: position 49,795 of record JAUCBJ010007571.1, read on the forward strand.
CAGCGCCCCACATCACAGCGTTCCCGGCAGCGCCCCACAGCACAGCGTTCCCGGCGGCGCCCCCACAGCACATCGTTCCCGGCAGCGCCCCCACAACACAGCGTTCCCGGCAGCGCCCCCACAGCACAGCGTTCCCGTCGGCGCCCCCACAGCATAGCGTTCCCGGCAGCGCCCCCACAGCACAGCATTCCCGGCAGCGCCCCCAGAGCACAGCGTTCCCGGCGGCGCCCCCACAGCATAGCGTTCCCGGCAGCGCCCCCACAGCACAGCATTCCCGGCAGCGCCCCCAGAGCACAGCGTTCCCGGCGGCGCCCCCACAGCATAGCGTTCCCGGCAGCGCCCCCACAGCACAGCGTTCCTGGCGGCGCCCCCACAGCACAGCGTTCCCGGCAGCGCCCCCACAGCACAGCGTTCCCGACAGCGCCCCCACAGCACAGCGTTCCCGGCGGCGCCCCCACAGCACAGCGTTCCCGGCAGCGCCCCCACATCACAGCGTTCCCGGCAGCGCCACACAGCATAGCGTTCCCGGCAGCGCCCCCACAGCACATCGTTCCCGGCAGCGCCCCCACAGCACAGCGTTCCCGGCAGCGCCCCCACAACACAGCGTTCCCGGCAGCGCCCCCACAGCACAGCGTTCCCGGCGGCGCCCCCACAGCATAGCGTTCCCGGCAGCGCCCCCACAGCACAGCGTTCCCGGCAGCGCCCCCACATCACAGCGTTCCCGGCAGCGCCCCACAGCACAGCGTTCCCGGCGGCGCCCCCACAGCACATCGTTCCCGGCAGCGCCCCCACAGCACAGCGTTCCCGGCAGCGCCCCCACAACACAGCGTTCCCGGCAGCGCCCCCACAGCACAGCGTTCCCGGCGGCGCCCCCACAGCATAGCGTTCCCGGCAGCGCCCCCACAGCACAGCATTCCCGGCAGCGCCCCCAGAGCACAGCGTTCCCGGCGGCGCCCCCACAGCATAACGTTCCCGGCAGCGCCCCCACAGCACAGCATTCCCGGCAGCACTCCCACAGCACAGCGTTCCCGGCAGCGCCCCCAGAGCACAGTGTTCCCGGCGGCGCCCCCACAGCACAGCGTTCCCGGCGGCGCGCCCACAGCACAGCGTTCCCGGCGGCGCCCCCACAGCATAGCGTTCCCGGCAGCGCCCCCACAGCACAGCATTCCCGGCAGCGCCCCCAGAGCACAGCGTTCCCGGCGGCGCCCCCACAGCATAGCGTTCCCGGCAGCGCCCCCACAACACAGCGTTCCCGGCAGCGCCCCCACAGCACAGCGTTCCCGTCGGCGCCCCCACAGCATAGCGTTCCCGGCAGCGCCCCCACAGCACAGCATTCCCGGCAGCGCCCCCAGAGCACAGCGTTCCCGTCGGCGCCCCCACAGCATAGCGTTCCCGGCAGCGCCCCCACAGCACAGCATTCCCGGCAGCGCCCCCAGAGCACAGTGTTCCCGGCGGCGCCCCCACAGCACAGCGTTCCCGGCGGCGCGCCCACAGCACAGCATTCCCGGCAGCGCCCCCACAGCACAGCGTTCCCGGCGGCGCCCCACAGCACCGTAATGGGGCGGGCGGCACTCGAGTTCAATTCGGCATTCCTCGTGGAGCTTTCAATTGCATTCGAGGCGTCAGAATTAAATGGCGAAGCAGACTAGGCCTTGAAGACGACACAGACATACCGGCCTCTCCGTTTTTCAACACAAATACTTTTTACATAATCTTATTTCGAAAAGTTTAAATTAAATTGCGATTTAGACCAATATTATAAATTATTTTTCATAATCTTTAATTTATATTTACTAGAACGCCATCAAGATGGCTTTAAACGAACCTGTCTTACACAGACTCCAAGAAACAGATGGGATTGGAAGATGCAAACCAAGAATGACTTGCATCAACCAAAAAACTGCCTCCCATCTAATGTAATACACATTCGCCTAGGCAAACAAATCATAATCACAATTACTACGATGATGTGTGAAATGGTATCCATATCCGCAACCTGAGAAACGGCCCAAAAGAGCAGTTTATTATGCGGAGGGGTCTTTTCTGTATTAGATAAATAAAATAAAGAACACTATAATTACAGTATTTATACCTGATACATTCTCAGTTAGCCTAATAAAAACATCGGAGCAACCAATATAATGTACATGTACAAGCATCCTATGAAAGTTTGTGAAATGTTCCCTTAAGTCTACCCAACAGCCGTTGGTACCCGGCTGGCAGCCACCCTGGTTCAGTTTTATGGTTTTGTTAGTTTAATCGACAGCTGTTGTAAACGTCCCAGATATACAAAACCTACTAAGCCTTTGCATTACAATTGAGCTTAGCCTAAGTTGATGACAGTATTATAACGATGACAATTAGGCCCTATAGATACATACGATATATATATGATGTACTGCTTGACATTACACTAACTGGCTGAATAGAGATAGAACTATAATAATACGTTTGGCATTCTGTCAGATTTCAGTAGTAAGTAACCTCATAATAATTGCTAAATATCAATCACCTGAAAAACATTTCAAGCAAGGGAGTTGTGGGTATTTAATTTCGCGTTCAATAATGTTGAAAATATGCAAATATTTCGAATATCGCACTTCGAATCGTTCCCAACTTTTTTATTCAACAACTAGACAACAATTGATAAATACTTGCGTTTACAATTTTACAATGCATGCAAGTGGTTTCAAGCCATTTGGTGAACATACATAGTGAGTGATATAGTGACATATATAGTGATATAGGTAAATATATCCATCGTGTTTTTGCCGGCCTCAGCTTTAGACAAAAACTACCCAGTCTAAAGACAGGTTCGTTATAAACTTTGTCTTCGTAATTAAATTCCGATATTTTGCCTTGCAATTTAAACTCATCGGTGTTCTGGAATTTTGAACTATTAACATTATTGTTAAAAATCGAATATTGTTTATTTATTGCCGTTTATTTGTTATTAAATGGAATTAAAATGACTTTAATTTAAAAAAAAAGCAAAAATATACATAAACAATAGCAAAGACCAACAACAACATACAATTAAAAAAAATGTCACCAAAATAACTCCAAAAATGGGATATATCTTGCATCTTAATCTTGCATCATAATAACAAACACCTCGAAAAATACAGCTTGCCAACACATTGTTACTATCCATATTAAAACATCAGAGACGTTGCAGCTACTACCGTAAATATAACCAAATGGTCGACACTGAATAACACGGTTTAAACAACCCTAACCAACCATACCCTCAGCTCATGTGTTAATAGCGTGAAAGTGTCTGGAAACACAAAGTCTGGAAACACAAACTATGTGTTTATGTAAAATTAAAGGAAAGGTGCAGGTTACAGATGGCGGTGTTCTCTAACCAAAACACTAAATTAAACTTCATTTAACTTGATTTTCTATCTGCTTCTCACCCTAACCGCGAGACAGGGGGAGAAACTAGACGCAAAACCCGCCTTGGCGAATTATCCCCCCTCAATGTTAAATTTTCCATTTAGGGAAAGGAACAGGTTACAGTGGCACGTTATTTTAACCAAAACATTAAACTAAACACAATAGAACAGTTTTATTTTTGAGAGTAATCAGCCTTTATTTGCGTCCAATTTCCCCTGGAGAGGGATGAATTTTTATTGCGTCCAGTTCACCCCCCCCCCCCCCCCCCCCCCCATATCTGCTAACCGCATAGCATTACGTAGCTCAAAACTCTCAAGGCAAAAATAATAACTAGAATGGGATGGTTTTATTGAAATGTTTATTCCGCCCATGTGAAGAATACCAGGATTTCACTTTTCGGTCGACTTTTTATTGGAATTTTATATGAAGATTTTATATTTTTTTAAATTTATCTTTATTAAGTGTTTTATAACGCTTATTTCTGTCTTATAACCTGTACATATACTAATTCGTTTATTGTTTTGGTTAAATTCAGCCCTTCTGTAACCTGTGTTTTTAGTGAAAACCTGGTATTCTTCACATGGGGGTAACTGCAAGCAGAAAGTCTGGTATTCTTCACATGGGGGTAACTGCAAAGTGAAATAAAACGGCAGAAAGTCTGGTATTCTTCACATGGGCCGTTTATTCTGAATAGTTTTCCTTCTTTGGTCATCGAAGTATATCCGTATAATAAAAAAATTGGAATGAAAATATAGACACTTCGAATATACTATAACTTTAAAATAATAAAAGCACAATCAAATCAATTGATAATCTATTGAGTGTAGAAAGTGTATCATTACAGAATACAAAAAGTCCCTATGTTTGACTAGGATTAAATACGTAATATAAATTATGGCGGTGTTATAAAGGAACTGTAATAAATTATACTTACTGAAAATTATTCACACTAATGACCCTATAATAAAGCGGCAGCAATAATAATAATAATAAATATAATTAATTATATTTAATATTGATAAAGATCTCGGCATACGGTATGTTACGTTATACATGAGTGCGTATACGCAAACCCAATGGTACAATGGGAACCTGGTTTTGCTGGGGGAGTAAAGAAATGATTGGGTAGTTATGGAGTGAGTGTTCACCCTAGGGAGTTAGTGTGCCGCCCTCAGTGACTTATAGCTATACTGCCGAAAAAGGTTAAACACCCTATCTCCAAATCATCGAAAATAATATTTCACATTCCAAAGTAACTTTTTTCGCTCTTTCATGAGAGCTATAATATCCTATCACCAGACTCAAAGTGGAATATTTCTACTATGTAAAACACCCAAGATATTTAGTCTTACGTTACCTAATACAACAAGTAACACTAACACCTTATCAATACCTTTTACATTATAGGGTATTTTTCCTTAACATAATAAACAATTACTTTTTTGGCGACTTCGTGGATAAAGTAATTAGCACTGATATTTCCGTTATGTAAAAAACACCCTATATTAATGAATATCTATTGTGATTGAATAATTAATTATATTCCAAAACGTTTCATAGGTTAAATTTTATGGAGACATTTTGAATAGTAGCCATGATACACCAGTGGCGATGTGTAACAAAATACCTTATCTCCAAAATATAGGATTTTGATCCAAGGTAAAACATCCTAAATAAAAAAATAGTCACCCCATAGAGTTTCATTTATCAACGCGTCTAAAAAAAACACCCTAAGTGGAATAATTGTTGATTTAATCAGATTATATTAAAGGAAATCATTTCAAAATGTATTTTAATTTAATTTTGTATAATTGGTCTTCAAAATGAGCCATTAACGAATCAATTACACTTATCTGGGGCCGAAAGGTGGCATCAAATGAGTTTACGTCAATTTTTCAAAACTCACCTCTTGCAGATTGGGTGATTTACCATTTCACGGCAGAATAGGTAACAGCGAAGAGATAGGAGCCTTCGGGTTGCACCTGGCTCTCGTGTTTCATACGGTCAACGACTTTACTTTTTGTTAAATCGCCGCCGCGCATTTTGATATATTCGCATTCGCATATTTAGTTACTTAAAAATATGAAAGAGGTAAAATGTATGCCGAGACGACTTTCAATATGCATCAAAAACTGTAAAGTTAAAGTAAAGCTAAAAATAGATTAGGATATAATTTGTAAATTTTCACTCACTTTATTAGTTCTAATTCATTAGTTCTAGAATGTTTGTTAGAGGCTGTTAGTTCCAAAGACAATTACACATTTACAAAACTATTGAAAACATAATATAATAGTCAACTACCATTTTAAGTAACTTAATGACTTCATTTATTAACTCAAGAATGTTTTTTATTAAATAAATAAAAATAGTTTATAGCAGGTTATCAATAAATTATTAAAATAAAATGTTTAATTATTTAATATAAGTGGCGAAGTTTTACTGCTAATTAATTTAGTAGCACAATCAAGGTATAAATGGTAAAATATGCGTGATAAAGGAATAATTAATGTCTAAATAAAGGAAAATAATTAAAGTAAGAGTAATTAATAAAATGTCGTGTTAAATTAATGGAGGATAGAGTGGGTGGGAGTAACTGGATATTCTAAAAATAAATAGAAACTCTATAATTCGGAGGCCTTTCAACGAGATATGGATAACGAAAAGCCGGAATCCGGCCAACAATGTAAACCCGGTCCCGGTCTCGACGATTTTGGAACGGGATCCCGAAGTATAAAAAAATAGTGAAGTACATAATGTTGAATATCCGAAGAAACGTTGCACCATAACAGAAATGTAATTGATTACTTATCGAATTAAGTAAACCGTCCAGTATTCAACTATATTAATTTTATCCCACTATATTTCAGTTAGGTAAACCCTTTCCATAAACACACTGCTGCCGTGCAACATATACTGAAAGCTTTAAGTAAAGTAAATTCAAAATTACATTCCCGACCCGGAAACCCCGAGAGGTCTGATCCCGTTTAAACACTAATCCGGAACATGGCGATTTATAAGATGGGAGGAACTTAATTAAAATTAAAAAAATATATCAAGGCAGGTAATTAATTAATTAATTAATTCAATTATTCTACAAATATTTAGCAATTATTAATGGCTTTGGAAAAAACAGGTAGAAATTGTGTGACTATAAATGAATGAATATAAAATTGAGCAACACGAAACAGTAGGCACGTTCTCTATCAAAAAATATCAATTCTAATCTACCAAAAACCACATCTATACTCTACAGTCAGCAGAGTGACTAAATACTCCCAGATACAGAGTGGAGCCTTCTAGCTACGGCTAAGGCACCGCCTTTAAGAAATCTAACAAAGTTGTCCCCGGCAACGGGACCCAATGCGAACAGACCAGGTACACTTCGGGACTCGTACGTGAAGGGATTCAAGTCCATTGGGTTGTGTCGGGAGCTGATAGGGGATTCGGGATCCACCAGTAGGGATTGGTGATCTTCTAGGAAGGCTAGATTCGGTTCGGAGCCTATCAGGATCGCTACGAGACTGGCCTTTACGATGAGACTAGAGGAGTTGGGACCCCGGAGAAGACATCGTCCGTCGGCGTAAATCCTATGGAGGGAGTACCGAGGGAAAGCCGAGTAGTGCGAGTATCCGGGGAGCTCGGGAGGGGAGGACTGTCCGGGGAGCTCGGGAGGGGAGGACCGTCCGGGGAGCTCGGGAGGGGAGGACTGTCCGGGGAGCTCGGGAGGGGAGGACTGTCCGGGGAGCGGATGGGGAGAGGGGGGCTGTCCGGGGATGTCCGGGGAGGAGTTTGTACGCATCATCCGATAAACTTCGAAATACTCCGGGTAAACCGCCCGCGGCAGCTGCCGGAAGACGAGATTCGGAGAGTTTATGTCGTCCCGGAATACGTGGATGATATTAATGCCGCGCGCGCGGCAGTTGATGATTGCGTCGGCGGCGTTTAGTCCGGCGCCGACTATCAGCACCGGGTCCGAATCTACGTTGCAACCCTCCGATAACGCGGACTCGAGTTGTCGCAACGAGTGGACCACCTGCCGGGACGACTCCCCTTGCACTCCCAGTCGGTTTGGAGACCCCGCTGTTCCGGTCGCCACAACCACGTACTTACAGACGATATCCACCTCGTCACTGAGTCTGCGCCCACGCACTCGCCACTTCCGGTTGCACCGGTGGGATCCGGGGTTCTCGATCTCACCGGATTCACCGTCCCGTTGCGCCTTGGTGCAGATTCTCTGGACGCGAGTTACCAGCGTCGAGTTCATGAAGTTTTCCTCGAGCCCCTTGTTGGTGACGAAGGCTTCGTAGTAACAAGTCACGTCGCCCATAGTAGCCCGAGTCTGGAGCGAAGGTTTCTGAACCGACACTCCATTGGCTACAGTTGGTAGCCTTGGAACATCCTCACTCAGATTTGATTGGTTGGTTTGCTGCCAATCAACAAAACACATTCCTGGCATTTCCATCCACCTAGAGGACATAGATCGAAGTATTTTGTACCAAATCCAAATGTTTACGACGCACATGACAGGTCACATAGACTGTGGCTGTTAGATGATACGTACAGAGGGCCACAGTTGTTACTTACTAACCTAATGAGATTTAGGGTCATACAGCTGTTACTAACAAACCTATTGAGACTGAGGGTCATACAGCTGTTACTTACTAACCCATTGAGACTGAGGGTCATACAGCTGCTACTTACTAACCTATTGAGACTGAGGGTCATACAGCTGCTACTTACTAACCTATTGAGACTGAGGGTCATACAGCTGTTACTTACTTACCTATTGAGACTGAGGGTCATACAGCTGTTACTTACTTACCTATTGAGACTGAGGGTCATACAACTGTTACTTACTAACCTATTGAGACTGAGGGTCATACAGCTGCTACTTACTAACCTATTGAGACTGAGGGTCATACAGCTGTTACTTACTAACCTATTGAGACTGAGGGTCATACAGCTGTTACTTACTAACCTATTGAGACTGAGGGTCATACAGCTGTTACTTACTAACCTATTGAGACTGAGGGTCATACAACTGTTACTTACTAACCTATTGAGACTGAGGGTCATACAGCTGTTACTTACTAACCTATTGAGACTGAGGGTCATACAGCTGTTATTTACTAAACTATTGCGACTGAGGGTCATACAGCTGTTACTTACTAACCTATTGAGACTGAGGGTCATACAGCTGTTACTTACTAACCTATTGAGACTGAGGGTCATACAGCTGTTACTTACTTACCTATTGAGACTGAGGGTCATACAGCTGTTACTTACTAACCTATTGAGACTGAGAGTCATACAACTGTTACTTACTAACCTATTGAGACTGAGGGTCATACAGCTGTTACTTACTTACCTATTGAGACTGAGGGTCATACAACTGTTACTTACTAACCTATTGAGACTGAGGGTCATACAGCTGTTACTTACTAACCTATTAAATGAGACTCAGGGTCATACAGACAGCTGTTACTTACTAACCTATTGAGACTGAGGATCATACAACTGTTACTTACTAACCTATTGAGACTGAGGGTCATACACCTGTTACTTACTAACCTATTGAGACTGAGGGTCATACAGCTGTTACCTACTAACCTATTGAGACTGAGGGTCATACAGCTGTTACTTACTAAACTATTGCGACTGAGGGTCATACAGCTGTTACTTACTAACCTATTGAGACTGAGGGTCATACAGCTGTTACTTACTAACCTATTGAGACTGAGGGTCATACAGCTGTTACTTACTAACCTATTGAGACTGAGGGTCATACAGCTGTTACTTACTAACCTATTGAGACTGAGGGTCATACAACTGTTACTTACTAACCTATTGAGACTGAGGGTCATACAGCTGTTACTTACTAACCTATTAAATGAGACTCAGGGTCATACAGACAGCTGTTACTTACTAACCTATTGAGACTGAGGGTCATACAACTGTTACTTACTAACCTATTGAGACTGAGGGTCATACAGCTGTTACTTACTAACCTATTGAGACTGAGGGTCATACAGCTGTTACTTACTAACCTATTGAGACTGAGGGTCATACAGCTGTTACTTACTAACCTATTGAGACTGAGGGTCATACAGCTGTTACTTACTTACCTATTGAGACTGAGGGTCATACAGCTGTTACTTACTAACCTATTGAGACTGAGAGTCATACAACTGTTACTTACTAACCTATTGAGACTGAGGGTCATACAGCTGTTACTTACTTACCTATTGAGACTGAGGGTCATACAGCTGTTACTTACTAACCTATTGAGACTGAGGGTCATACAGCTGTTACTTACTAACCTATTGAGACTGAGGGTCATACAGCTGTTACTTACTTACCTATTGAGACTGAGGGTCATACAGCTGTTACTTACTTACCTATTGAGACTGAGGGTCATACAGCTGTTACTTACTAACCTATTGAGACTGAGGGTCATACAACTGTTACTTACTAACCTATTGAGACTGAGGGTCATACAGCTGTTACTTACTAACCTATTGAGACTGAGGGTCATACAGCTGTTACTTACTAACCTATTGAGACTGAGGGTCATACAGCTGTTATTTCCCATGGCCTGCCACGCTCCACCAGGGCGTGGCGTTATTCCCACCACTAGATGGGGAATCCGCCTATGGGGGTCGAGTGCCCATTGGAAGCGAGAAGGTTCGTTATCGCCTAGATCAGCATTGGGGTGGTGGAGAGTATCAAATAGAAGAGCTACTGGATTCTGGGAGCGACCTGTTAGTGGTAGAGAGACACACATTGATTAATGAAAATTTCTGGTAGACTACTATAACACAGCACCAAAGCAGTACGGAAAATAAATTGGACACTAAACAATGAAGCAGCATGCACACCATCCATAAAGTAGTCTATAATTACGGATAGCATAGCAGAGAACAATTACATCGATTGACTGGAAACGGGTCGATATTTCTAGGCCCGGACTGATTGTAGTGGGTCTGTGTTCGGTCGGTCCGGTCAAAAACAATCAAAATCACATAATAAATTTATGGAAATATAGACGACCTAGTACAGTTTATGCAAAGTTTTACGGTTATATGGGGGAGGACTCAAGCAAAACTACCACTACAGTAATTGTATCATAAAATATAACGAATAAAATGACAATATCAACAGTTAGTTTATGTCCTTAAATGGAATTACCAGCAATCATTATGAGCAAGCACACATTGATTACCACAAAGTAGTTTTATCCTAATTTATAATTAGGCCTACCGTAAGTAATTTTTAATAATCGTCGATCATTTTTTAGTACGTTTTTTTAAGTCAAATTATTATTAAACAATTATTATATTACTGTATTACAGTGCCTATTTTTAGGAATTGTGGCCTTTAAAATGTACAACAATAAAACAATTTGCAGTTTATGCCATTTATATTAATTAGCAGTTTTTGTTAATTTGGTAAGTATATGCAATATTACAGTGCAATGTATGCTAATCCAATGTATGCTAATCAAGTATTGTTATTACTACTACAGTACTACCATTACGTTAATAAATAAACTTTCAAATAATTAGATTTCTTAAACAACAGAACAAGGCATTATCTATCAACAAACTTTTGAAAAAAGTATAAGTGGTTCGCCATTGGCATAGGGGAATCCTCAAAGTTTGAAAAAGTATAAGTGGTTCGCCACGGGCATAGGGGAATCGACCAAAACATTTCTTGCCACTGTCCCTCAAATGTGATATTATCAGTTCACTTTATATTATAATGTATAGTTTACCTTCAAGAGATTCTGACAAATATTCCAGGTCCATTTCAATAATACTCTGCCTCCCCCGGCCCTCATTGAGTTTGGAGTGAAGCATGGGATCTGGGTGAGGGTCGCCATTGTAGTAGGGCCAGTTCCCATTGAGTATGTATGATAGGGTTATAGCCGACGGACCATTGCCTAGGATACACACATCTGTGTAGAGTGTTCCAGTGGAGAAATCATTTGGTATACCTGAGTTATTTATACTCATATCCATGCATTAATAAATCAGCAATAAAACTAGGTCTATCACTGATAACCACATCGCTGTATAGTGGCAAACCTACTTAATTACGTACTAACTACCGGCAGACCGGCAATTTAGTTCAGCCTAACTATGAATTACAACTGTACACAAGGCTGGAAGGTTACTTACTCTTAGGGCAGCTGGGTAGAGCCCCCAAACTACTGTCTACTGCAACTGCAGTTCTGCAGAAGGCCTACTGTAGGGTAGGGTCTGAGGGTAGGGCTGTAGGGTAAGGCTGTAAGGTTACGTTGAGTCGTGAGTACAATACAAAACAAAGACCCAATTGCCAATTATAGAATTATAAAGACCTGCATATGCATAATCTTGTAACATGTCTTAACTTTCGTTTATTGTTTCGGTGTCGGTTCCCCCAACACAACACGCAGACACGCCTCTGTAACCACTGAACCAGCTCCTTTGTCCTTGCAGCCTTGTGGATTATCTTTATTTCTGTCATCTGCAGATCTGTGTTTGTATGTTTGACTTTTGAGATAGGCCTATATTTTTATTGATACTGGCGTAATTAAACTAAACTCCTTTACTCTGTTACTAACCTGCTCCTTTAAATGGCAAGCTATGCTCTTTCAGTCTTTGGGACCTAACGCTATTCTGCTCTTCAGCTCTTTGGGACCTAACACCTAACTGCCTAACGCGACTTTAATGCCTCTTTGTTTTGTACAGAACGGGCAGTAAAAAGTCTTGGGTCTTTCAGTCTATCTATGGCTGTATGGTCTTTGCCAGTTTGCTGCTTTGTTTTGTAGTCACCCGCCTTCTGCCTTCCGCCTACTATTTCACTATTTATTATTTATCTGTTTATTACAACAGCAAATGCGTATGAATTTTGAAATAATCAAGGCTGCCAGCTCCAACCTGGCAACCATCTGATAGTTTGACTCAGGCTGACAGGAGTCTGGGAGGGAGTATCTAACCATTTTATGATCTACTACTGTAGGCCTACTACTATTAATTGGCTTCTTACAGTAGTACATTAGGCCTACTACACAGTGTAATAGGCCTAATGTAGTGTAGCCTACACTACAATACAACAGGCAGTACAGCAGTACTCAGGTACTGTATTACAGCTGTACAGTATTACAGTATTATACCAGTATACAGCAGTACAGGGCTGCCTACAGTCTGACAATATATATCAGTATATAGCATGTCCAAACTTTCGAGTTTTAAATTATGCCATGCCCATGGACTGACTGCCATGCGGGTCATACAATTATTATAAACGGAGGTGATATACTGATATATACTGTAGGAAATACATCAACAGAAAGTACTGTAGATATACTGATATATACTGTAGGAAATAACATCAACAGAAAGTACTGTAGATATACTGTATGTAGTGATATATATAGTGTACCCTGCTGGTCATTCACCCGGATATTATCGTAATACACTATCAGTGTACAGTAGTAGCATAATCATTTAAATTGTTTGTAATTATGCCAACCGCATAATGTTATCATTAAGTATATGTACAAAAAATAATAGCATATCGCTTGTATATGCCAATAATCAAATAGTATTACTTATTTAAGATAGGCATATAAATAATATAGTTGTAATATCTAAATATAACTGGCGAATGATCAGTTGGGTATTGTATTTTCCAGGGGGTACTAATCCAACTGATTAAATAAAGCAGGTTAATAGAAATAGAAGAAAAATGTCTTGTGATGAACCACTCCTGAAAGAAAACGTGACGAAGGGAAAATACCATCAATATGACAGGTTTTTATTGGCTGGTTCTTCTGCAATAACATCGCCCAATAGGATTTATTATTTTGGATGAGAGAGCAGTTTAATTAATGGTTTGTGCTGTGGCGGAAATAGCATACAAGATACTGTAGAAGGCCAAGGTGGGGATCATGCAGTTAAGTAACATTACAGCGCTGCTATGCTAGGAGTGCTAGCTGCTGTAGCTACGTTTTATAACCTACAGTGTGTCACGTACAGTAATCGAAACTCAATAGAACAATAAGTTACATATTTACTTTCAGATAGCAGGTCACAAACGCTGAAAATGTTGTTCTATCGTGGATGTTAATTATAGCCATTTTATGCGTTTAACCTTTAGATGAGGGGTTTATGTTTTAATATGGCCGAGTCAATGAATATTTTAAGGATGAAGGCAGCGAAGCTAAATGTAAATCCCCTTGAATATATACCTTCAATTAAGGAGAAGGACGAAACTACAACTACAGTATGTTTCGGTGACTGAGTGTAATATTGTTTAAATTACTCGTTTTTTTCAATTTACTGTAGTTGGAACGTTGAACCAATTTTATATGGTTCGTATTGTTATCCAATAGTCATGGTTTATTATATTGTTTGCTAATCTACTCGTCTAGGTTAAGTTATAGGCCTACTGTATTATTGGCGGGAGATTTGGTAATTTTGTTTCTTAACATCAATAATATATTTTATGGGTTTTAAGCTTTTACTGAGGTTTGTTTATTTTAAGGTACTGCGGATGAACTTCACATAAACTCCATTTTAACGCGACCATTGGAACAAAGTTCGCGCGACCTTACAGAATTGGCCTGTGGGATTGGGGCACATTAGTGACCACGCGACGTTAGTTGCCGCATTGTATTTGGAAGTTACAGTGCATACTGTTGTACTATACTTAAGTACAGTATGTATTTGAATAATGTGTGAAGCAAGACGAGCTCATTAAATGTGGGTGTGTTGGATTATCAGGATTGTCATCCATGACCCTCTCCTATGGCGTATGTCATCACTATCACATCCATTACAGTATATACATATACTGTATATATACAACGCGCATTCGTTCGCTCCCAACAATGTTTAATAGTTTACTAGTAAACTTAAATACTGTATAATATGTTTCACCACATCTTACTTCACCAGCGATAACACAGCTATAGACGTACGGGATGGGGGGGGGGGGGAGGCAATTCCCCCACCCCCCCCCCCCCCCCCCCCCACCTCCCTCCCCCCACAGCAAATTTCTAGGGGGCGAAATACAGGCATACTACTACTACTAGGATCGGCATGCTGCATTGCAGCTGCATTTTTAAGAATGCTGTGCCGGCTTGTCAACAAAATTGCACCGCCACAACTCCCTATCACCCATGACATTTGCTAGATCATCCGCATCTTTAAGGCCAGTGTCCTTTAAGATGCGTCTCAAGAAAGTCATGGGCTGTCCACCATGCTTATTCACTCCATGAGGCTGCCAAAGTACAAGATTATGCACTGGCTGGTCCTCACGGCGAAAGCAATGTCCTGCAAAGCGGAGGCGATTTTGTTCTAGTGTCAAGCTTGGGGGAACCAATGAGACACCTCCAATGTTATATAGTGTCTGGTTGGAGATGTGTGCATTGTACTTGACACAATGTACCCGGCGTAGCATTCTTGTGAATGTGCCATCCAGAGATTTGGTGTCCTCAGCAGTTAGAGCCCAGCATGGACTCCCGTAGAGGAGTACTGGAACTACTGCTGCTCTGAATAATCGGACCTTAAGTTTCCGATTAATTCTAGGTGACTTCCAAATCCTGGAAAGCCTATTCAAGGCTGCCCATGCCTTTCCCTTACGTATTCGAAGGTCCTCACCTGACTTCCGGATCCATGATCCCAGGTAACAGAAGTCGTCCACATGCTCAAGCATACCATCCTTTGAGCTTATGCTCATCCGATCAGAGACGTGCTGAGGACTTTCAAAGTTAACTGTCAGAATTTTGGTCTTTCTGGAGTTAATAAAAAGACCAACACTAGAAGCAGCATGTTCTAATGAGCTGAGGAGCCGCTGGGCTCCCTCTAATGATTCTGAGAGTACTCCTAAGTCATCAGCAAAGTCTAGATCAGTTAGGTACTTGGCAGGATTTCCTCGACTTCTGGAGCCAGTAGGTGGAGTTATCATCACCCCATCATCATTATGATGATCTAAGGACATGCGTAGAACATAGTCAACCACAATAATGAACAAGAATGGTGCAAGTGTGTCTCCTTGGAGGACGCCCCATAACACTTCAAATGGTTCTGTGTCACCATCAACAGTAGACACAAATGTTGTCGAACCATCGTATACTGATCTGATTGCTGCAATAATTTCATCAGGAATCCCATATAATGAAAGTATGCTGAACATACGTGAGCGAGAGACTGAATCAAAGGCCTTGAAGAAGTCAACAAAGATAACAGCCAGATGCCTGTCTTTCTTTTTTGATAACTCTTCAATTATCCTTCTAAGTGCCAAAATGGGCTCCATGGTCCCACGACCTTTACGGAACCCATTCTGATTTCCACGTAGCAGTCTCTCAATGGGATCCCTGATGCGATTTAATAGAATTCTATTGTATAGTTTTGCAGCAATCGAGATCAATGAGATTCCCCGAAAAGAACCATAGAGTGTTAGGTTGCCCTTCTTGGGAACTGGCACCAACTTATTTGTTTTCATTTCTTGTGGGACTCTTGTTGTACGGTACATGTCTACTATGATGGGATAGATGAGCTTTAAACACTCAGGTATTTTAAAGACCTCAGGGGGAACACCATCTACTCCACTGGCACGATTGGTCTTAATGCTCTTTGCAGCAGCCTTCACTTCTGCAAAGGAGATATCGCCAATGGGAATATCTGGGAGTACAGACTCAGACACTTTTACTTCTATAAAGTTATCAGGCAATACCCTGTCATTATTGAGGAGCTTTTCAAAGTGGGCTTTCCAACCATTGAGGCGATCGGCTGGTGATTCAGCCTTAACCTTGGTGGTTGGTTGGCTTTTCCGCCCAGTAAGCAGATTGATCGATTTCCATGCCTGGGATGATTGCCTGCTGTCGTCAGCATCATTGATGGCATCAACCTGTTGGTTTATTAGCTCCTGTAGATTAACAGAGTACTGCCTGTTCAGGGACCTAGATGCAGCTTTAACTGCATTCTTGGCCGCTGTAGTCTGTTTGAGTCGGGACTCTTTCTGCGCCTTATGAAGGTCATTTCGGCACTTCTGAATTTTGTTGTCAGTCCAGGGGGCCCTTTTCCTGTTTCGAGGGTATACAGGAACTGTTTCTGCAGCTGCTAACTTAACTGCTTCTGTAAAGGCAGTATAGCCCTCACAGTGATCTGCCGCCTCAGAGGCAAGAGCCTCATACCTGTTGCTCAGCTGTAGTGTGAAGCTGGATCTCACACTTGGCTGTTGCAACAGAGAGGACCAGTCATGCCGTGGCAAGGCAGATTTCGTTGTTCTGCTAGCACGCAGACTAAGTCTTACCTTGGCCACAATAAGGCGGTGATCACTGGAGAAGGGTCGAAGTGTAAATGCATTACAGTCTTGTATAGAGCTCCTGTATTTCCTACGAAACAGAATATGGTCTATCTGGGACTTGTGACCACTGGGTCCACTATGAGTCCATAGCTTTCCAGTTCGCTTCTTGAACTGGGTTCCAGCCGAAAACAATCCATTTCCAGAGATAAAATCCTGAAGATGGACAGAATTTCGGTTAACACTATTGCTATAGACCCAGGGCGATGTAGGTGATTGATGCAGACTTGCATTAAAGTCTCCCAGGAATGTTAAGAATGCATGCTGATCCACTCCATCAGTTGCTGCTTGTAGATTGTGGTAGAAATTTTCCACCTCCTCTACAGGGGCAACACTAGTTGGAGAGTAGCACACAATCAGAACCACCTTAGGAAACTTCTTAGCCAGTCTTCCAGAACATGAGAAGTGGCAACGGATGATGCGGTTAGAGATTTGGTCTATTTTGTCCAATGCTGCATGTGCAGTTGGATTCATCAATAGACCAATTCCACCATTGCCACTATCATCTGCTGACGCGAGGGCGAGTCGCCAACCGCCCCCCATGTCCTTAATCAGAACCTCATCAGTCAGTCACAGCTATAGACGTACGGGATGGGGGGGGGGGGGGGGAGGCAATTCCCCCACCCCCCCCCCCCCCCCCCCCCCCTCCCTCCCCCCACAGCAAATTTCTAGGGGGGCGAAATTACAGGCATAAAGAGGGGCGACATTTTTGAGTAGTAAACCAGTACATTAATTTGTTAAACAAGTGGATTTAAATGTGCAAAATCCCAACCTTCTTTAAAAGAATTCCGCTTGCTACCAACGCTCGCTTTTTCTTCCTTGTTATATATACAGTATTCACTTATATAATAAATATAATATCCAAAATAATAATTTAATCCACATATAATATATTAATATCCACAATTTCCTTTCCAATTATAATGCCTTCGTTATACCCCACATCCTTCATATTATCAACTTTCATGATTCATGAGTTCATGAGTGTGTACAATTTGTGTTCATTTGCGTTTTTCAACGTCAATTACTACAGTACACCTTGTTTATTTATTGCACACTGACACCGCGCAGCAAAGTTAAACAATTTAAACACTAAACATACTCAATCTAAAGTAGGTTATGTATAAGTGTAGGTTGCTTAATCCTTATTCCTTGAAGACTTTACTGCAAAACCAAATTATATAAATGCTACTAAGTCTAGCCCAGGTTAATTAATTTCTTATTCATAAATGATTAAGTTGAAAGTAAAAAGATTAAATTTAACGAGGTGCGGAAACTAAAGACTGGAAATTTAAGTTTGAAGATAGTTTGCGTCAGCAGGAACTAAAAGAAGCGGGAAATGTCTTCCTGGCCTTGTTGTATTACAAATACTAAGTCGCTAGACGGGCACTAATGACTCGCGGGCACTAATGTCTCGCGGGCACTAATGTCTCGCACGGGCACTAATATCTCGCGGGCAGTAATATCTCGCGG
>JAUCBJ010007572.1:0-88300 GCA_032718475.1 Nemertoderma westbladi
GTATCAAGATTAGTTAATGAGTATGATTATCAAGTTAAATTAGTTCGTTCGGTAACAGTTTATACTTTCGATAATTCAAGCAGTTTACGGTACAGCAGTATCTATCCAAAAATGCCGGTGTTTCTGGCTTAGACAGCAATAACAACAAAGTAACAAGTAAAACAGTAAGACTGAACACTCTCCTTATGATCGACTAAAAAGCTACACGTCGACAGGAAAAACCGCCCTGATTGGCCCAAGCCAAACAAAGAACCACGCGGCCAATGGCTGTTTCCATGTCAGCAACCAGCTGCTAGATGTCGTAATATGAATCATCACGGCTAAGCTGTGAAAGGTGGTTGGTGCATTACAAGTTTTTGTCTTACCATGTCCGCTAAAACACGTATATAGCAGAATGATTTTTATGTCCGTTAAAACACCTGTAAAGGTACCTTGCGGGCGAGGGGAATATATATACAGTTAGAAAACCTTTTTTAGAGTATTCCAGCGCCTGGGGGGGAACTGGCCAGCAAAGGCAAACGTATCAGTTATCCCACAAAAGCTTTTACACTCTGCATCCATAAATGTGAATTCAAGACCACGGGCTAAATATTATTAATACCAAGGTGGGAAAGTTGCAAAGCCTTTGAAATTACAACTTTAATTAATATTGTATAATTGTTTCTTTGTCTTCTAAAAGTTGTTTAACAATATATTTACTTGTTAATTACAGATAATCTCTGATGTACCTTATCTGAGTCGACGACGACAGATGGTCTGGCGCCCACCAAAAGGTCTCCGGTTGTTACACCAAACTACATTCCCGATGGAAACCATACCGACAATGGATGGAGGCATAGTGTCTAACTATAGGTACTGTAAGTCTATATGTTTCTTTCTGATTAAAAGTAAAAAAGTAGGCCTACAGTACTTGAGTAAGCTGATCAAGTACTGTAGTGTCGGCGGGTTCCAGAAACTTACTTATCCACAAAAACCGTACAACACAACCGCTATATGAGCATGTTACAGTGGCACGTTAATTTAACCAAAACAATAAACTACTCACAATAGAACAGGTTACAGTTTTATTTTTGCTCGTAAACAGCTGTTATTTGCGTCCAATTTCCCGTAGAGAGGGATGAATTTGTATTGCGTTCGCCCCCCCCCCCCCCCCCCTATATCTGATGATGTTACACCTGCCTTCAGCCACTGTTGAACTGTATACAAATGTTTCCTGTTTCTGCAGCCACAGCCACAGAGGAGCTACAGGTGTAGGTGTTCCCGATCCCCGTCCGTACACCTGCCCAAGTCTCCATCGCTCCCATATCGATATCAACATCGGACCAGGTCGGAGTTTTGCGACAACCTACAGAGATCTCCATCCTGGATCTTACCCTCCTGAACCTAGACAGATTGAACTGCCGGGAAGTGTGATACGCATTCATCAGGTAAGTCGCGTTTATTGACAGCAACTAGCAAGTCATTGATAGAGAGAGACACTACATCACTACATCGAATTATAATTACTTTAATTGCTTTGCAAGGTTGATCAAAAGCAAAGGATGTTGAGTAATAAGTAAAATTATAAGAATAAGATTTATATAATTTTGAACAACGTAGCACGATTAATATAGGCCTAATGAAAGCCCTTACTTACTTTACTGCCTTAGATGTGAAAATCACTGAAAATGACATGACATCTCTAAATATTGATACATTTTAAGTTTGACGCTGAAATACTACTCTTGTTTATTTTTATTTTGTTCGATTGAATAGAACTGCGACTATTATTCTCAGTACTGCTGTATTGTACCGGTATCGTACATCGGTAGGCCCATTTGTAGTGCAGTAGTGCTTAGTATTGCTGTATTGCAGTATTGTTTATGCTTGAATCTTGAACCTGTTTCGGATCTCTGACTGAATTGACAATCATACAATGGAAGTGAGTTGTGTGTTGACAAGTAATGTTGGCAAGAAAGTGTTAGTGAAAGTGTTTGGCGAAATCTATGTTCGCAAACATCTGTTCGAAAAATGATACGTTTGTGCGGACGTTTCTTGAAGAATACCTAGACAGACACAAACTCGAGTTTGGAGTTTTCTGGACAATTATGTTGCAATTAAATGTACGGCTGCTCATATTACTGAGTGGCTGCAGCGTTCACTATCCTCTGCGTCGACCAACGCCACCACCACCTCGGCGTTGCCCCTCTGCCCGATCCCATCACCTGCCACTGTTCGGCTACCGGCACCGGGTACCGCAAGGCCAGTCTGCAGCAGAGTTCATTGACATTGAGGACATCGACGTCGACATGGACACCGGATCATATTGACAATCCTACGACCGGAATGAGTTACCATCCGCAATATCGATACACGAGTCAATGCACGTCACCCGCAACCGCCACCTACCAAACGCTGAAACGCTCAGATATGTAGCCTCTGTACCCACAACCAACTCATACCATTATTTTACCCAACATCTATCAGACCCATCAGACTGTCAGATGTTTCGGTAATCCTACGCATTAAGACGGAAGACGAACTGGAATATAAACCCGACCGAGGATCTTGGCATTGGCTTCAATGAGTTGTTCTCTCCTATAGATATAGCATATGGAATCCGCAATGATATTCTAGCGGACACTAACTCCCCGAGCCCCACCCCCACACCGCTCATGGTCCCTTAACAGACACTAGCTCCTCACAAACCCTTACTACTCAGTCTCTCGGCGACTCCAACCATTCCAACACCTACAACCTCCTGCGTTGCCACAAATCAACAACAGTTTCCGGTACCGGCGACCAATCACAACAATCCCGTGATGATTCAGACATGCTCACTTCCTACGATGACGTAACACCCAGAAGTGTGAATAGGCCTAACTCCTTAGAGAGCTTAGACCAACCTCGTCACTCTGGGATACAACATCAGGACATTGTGAAAAGGAGTCTATACAATGAGAAGCCCTTCAGCTGTGATACTTGTGATAAGGCGAGGGGTGACAGGTGAGCGTCCACACCAATGCGATATCTGCAACAAACGTTTCTCCCGACTAAGCACCCTAACCAGGCACGAGCAGACGCATAATGGTGAGAGACAGTATAACTGCAACCTGTGTCAGAAACGTTTCTCTCAACTAGGCCACCTAACCTCGCACAAGCGAACGCATACCGGAGAACGTCCGTACGTGTGCGACACGTGCGGGAAGGGATTTGCAAAGAACGGCACTCTAACGATCCACCAACGAACACATACGGGAGCTCGGCCGTACAGCTGCGATACATGCGGGAAATGTTTCTCCCACCGATATCAAGTAAAGCGCCACAAATGTATCCGCAGTGGGGAGACACGATAACTGTATTGTTTGTAAGAAACGTTTTTCAACTTCCAGTAAACTTGGTAGACACAATCGCGCTACAAAATAGTAGAATAAACTATTAGTTGTTTAGGTTAATAAACTGTAAGTGCGAGATGGCCGCGTCCGTACAAAGTTTGCTGTAATGTTTGAATATATTAAGGTTTATTACATGACAATATAAGTTAATTATAAAACCAACACAATTATGTTCGGGTTATTCATTAGTGAACAATATCAAACGAGTAAAACTCTGTCCAGGGGTTACCATGAGATACGGAACTCGTTAAACAATCAGTAATGCAGACGCCCTTGAAGATCTATCAGAACGCAATTTCACACGCAAATTTAACTTGGAAAATTTATAATCTTTTTCCACACAACATGTGTACCAAGTTTGGATAGATTTCATCGAGATTTGGCTGAGTTATTTATTAACGTTTAAAATTGAACACGACAGAACAACAGACACACCGATTGAGTTAGTGGTACCCGTATGCTAATCACTTTCGTGGCTCGCCCCACAAATATTATATGAACATTTTAGAGACAGGGGTGGAAACTGGACGCAAAACCCGCCTTGGCGAATTAATATCCCGCCTCAATGTTAAATTCTCAATTTAGGGAAAGGAGCAGGTTACAGTGGCACGTTATTATAACCAAAACAATAAACTAAGCACAATAGAACATGTTACAGTTTTATTTTTGAGAATAATCAGCTGTTATTTGCGTCGAATTTCCCCTGGAGAGGGATGAATTTTTATTGCGTCCAGTTCCCCCCCCCCCCCCCCCCCCCCCCTATCTGACTTTTTATGGCTTATACCAAATAAAAGTAAAAAATGTTTTTAAAAATAGAAATTGAAATTTATCTTATTTTAGATTATTGGCGACGATATGAGGGAAACATTAACGTCTAATAAGCTCACAACTGATTATCGTTCCACCTATTGGAGGTCGCACGAATCGCTAGCGCGGTCTCGGGGGCCCGGAACACCTGGGGTCATACAGCCGCGAGTTAATTATCACACAATAACCGGGGAACGATTAAGTACATCCTATCCCATGCAATACCAACCAGCGCTAGCCAATAGCAAAGGTAGTGAGGGCCGGATGAATGACTCCAACACCAGGTTTAGAAGGAATTCCGGAAACCGTGTTCTTCGACCAATCAGACGCGAGGATACCTTTATATTGAGTTAAATGCCATCGGGGATTGGCTGAACAGTTCGAAGAGGTAATCTACCTCTTCGAAACCTGGTCACTAGAGTGTAACTTACAGTATCGGTTAAATTATAATTGTAGAATAATTAAATATTCGCTCTGTAAACTGACATTAAGTCTCAGTTTACCGCCCATGTGAAGAATACCAGGATTTCACTTTTCGGTCGACTTTTTATTGGAATTTTATATATGAAGATTTTTTATTTTTTTTTAATTTATCTTTATTAAGTGTTTTATAGCGCATATTTCTGTCTTATAACCTGTACATATACTAATTCGTTTATTGTTTTGGTTAGATTCAGCCTTTCTGTAACCTGTGGTTTTGGTGAAAACCTGGTATTCTTCGCATGGGGGTAACTGCAAAGTGAAATATAACGGCAGAAAGTCTGGTATTCTTCACATGGGACCAGTTTACCCTATCACAGAAATTCAGTTGTGCATCAGTTTTACAACAAACAGTATAGGCTACTCTTTTTAATTTGTTATCTCTCAATTTGTTGTATCGCTAATCCTGATGTTCTGTTCTCTGTTGTAGGATAACTGAAATTTGTTGAATATTATTTTTGATATTTTTTTTAATTAATAAATATTTTTAATTTTTACGCTTTTTTCTTTGAATGGATTCGTTGCACATAAATTTAATATAATTACAGTTCCAGGTTCCCATTTATTGCAGTAATTTCAGTTTTGGGATTTCAGTTTAATCTGCCAGTTGTTAATCTGCCTTAACTTCCAGTTGCGGTAACTTCTATTTGTAAATGTTGCAGACTCCTCTGTTATATCCCTAACAGAGTTAGTTGCTCATGAGAGTTAGCCGGCAAAATGTTGTTGAAACATGTCGTATCGTATGAGACTGGCTTTAGTGTAAGATCGTTTAATTTCTATCGTAGAGTTATTCATGTACTACTACTAGGTCGAGCGAGCTCGGATTGTGGAAATGAGATCCTTAAAGAATTCCCGATTCTCCATAGCCTGTTGTCCACGGCTACACTTTCCTTGTGTTGGTTGCTAGATAAGTAGATCTCATATGACCTCGTCTTTACGTCTCCAGAAGTGCCCACTGAATCGTAATCTGCGTTCACGGAGGGTGGTTGATACAGGTGGTATTGTACCATAAAGCTCGGCGTTTGTCATGTGTTGTCTCCAGCTGATGTTTAGGGCTGCCCTTAGTAGTCTTGTGTAGCAACGTGTCAATTTGTTGTTCAAGTGATTTAGTCAGTGTCCAGGTCTCACCCCCGTATAAAAATACACTTTCCACTGTGGCTTGAAAGAAATCTTCAGGGAACCTGATGGTAAGCTTGTTTCCTGATGGTATCCAATTTTTATTAGAACCAACCATGTGTCTTCTATGTCTTTTTTTGCTGCTCTCTATCCATGACCCAAGGTAGTGGAAGTTGTCAACCTTCCTTAGTTGATTGTTATTAATTAATATTTTGGTCAAGTTTCCATTTACATTAAAAGTTATGAATTCGGTCTTGGTACAGTAGCATTTATATGCACTCCAACCTCCTTAGCAGCCCTCTCCACTTTATTTCGTAGAAGCTGCGCATCTGTTTGCGTATTAGAGAGCCAGGCGATGTGGCTGTAGTTGCCGGAAGGAAAATTCCATTTATTGTAATTGCAAAAATGAATATTATTTCATCAATATTCCTAAACCCTACAATTTAAGTTGATTAATTAAGGTTCATAATGCCGATAAGCTGATATATATATATATTGAACAGAACTGGTACATACTGTATTATTGTGAAATTGGTACTATACATCATTCAAAAACCTCGGGTCATGAACTGTAAATAATATTACCAATGTTACTTTCTTAATAGTCAACATTTATATTAAATTGTATAAAATAACCTAAACAAAACATAATTGTATTTAACTGATCAACTAACTAATAATATTGATGTCTGTCTACCACATACAGTTATTAATATTACTGTAGACGTACACACCGTATAAAACAATTAACAAGCAGCACTGACCAGTAACCGAGCGCGTGAAAAAAAGGTTACTTATATTACACTTTAAATTAATTAAAGAAGGAGGTTTGGCCATCGCTCACCTGTAACAAAATCGGATACAAAAAATTTAGACCACAAACGAAACTTTTCATTATCGCTATTATAACTTAATATGCTGTAACTCACAAAGTGTCGATAAAGCTCGAGCTGCCTAATAGAATTATACTTAATAATTTAATTTATATAAAAAAATTGTCTATAAGCATCAATCACCGTACACCATACAGGCAAAGCAACTAATTATTACCCGACAGTTAATTTTTTTTCAACAATCAATAATTAAATCAAACATTATTTTAGCACTATAGTGTCGGATAAAGTGTAAGTAATAACGACAATTATTAGAAAATGACAACTTTTTATTCCTCAATTGAATCATTAGTTCGCTTACCTAGTATTGCCAATTCACCCACAAGTAGTATTAAAGGAAGGTAAAATTCCAACATATTTCGGCAGTAATTGCCGACACCGTGAATAAAAACCTGTGTGTCAACAGTTCTATCACATATTTTGGACAACGAAACCAAGTTTGCGAAATTGTGGTCGCTAAAGTTAAACTATTTTATGATTCCTCAATTTCGGAATACGTTTATGTACATTTATAAGGACTATATAGTACATACTTTATATGCAGGAGTCTGTAGTCTACAATCACCCCCCATTATAGGGTCTTAATTAACTGTCAGATAACATTTAGCCGTTTGTTTTGTAATAGTAATACAAATACTACACGATGTATTAGTAGTTTTATAATTGTTTGTATTCGGTAACTAATTTACAGCTAATTGGCGGAGGAATCTCGTCCTCCCGGCGTTTGGTAAGCTCTCTCACGGTCCTTCAATTCTTTGTGGAATGTGTGAACTAAGATGAATCCATATATCTGAAATTATATATTATGAAGCGAAAGTATTTTATTTAAAATATATTAATATTGGGTCGTCTACCGGTGAGGTGGAGATCGGTTCACAGATTAACTTTCATTACTAACTACTAGTTGAGGCGAGCTCGGACAGTGGAAATGAGATTCCAGCTTTTCCATAGTTGTCGCAATTTCATTTCTCCCAAGTCCAGTATCCATTTTAAGTCTTTACTCGTCTTTACTTCTCCAGCAGTGCCCACTGAATCGCAATCTGCGTTCACGGAGAGTGGTTGTTATAGATACAGTTGGTACCCACCATAAAGCTCAATTTTTGTCATGCGTTGTCGGTTGTCTCCTGCTGATAAATATGGCTGCCCTTAGTTCTGTAGTATCTAAGATGGTATCCATTTTTGATATAGCTATCCATGCCTTTGCTTTCGCTTGAATTTTTTGTTGAATTTCATTAGATATTCGTAATAGTGTTATAAAGTTGCCCGTGAACGTGAAATACGGCAAGGCAACACGGAGGCAAGCTCCCCTCTCTTGATATCACCCCAAGGTGGATCTCACTATGCAAGCAGTTTATTTACACCTGTCTATATTTAAGTACCCATAACAACTACTAGGGTGTAGACACAGGCTTGTTCCTTAGAGTTAAACAAATCAAGAAAACTGAACTACTCCCGGGCTCGAACACACGATCTTATGGTTGGAAGTTGGGATGCTCTTACCACTGGACAATCGGTATCAAGTACAAGTACATTATATTACACATTTAGTTTATATTAGTAGTGTATGTAGGCCATGGATGCTGCAGTATTGAGTTCCGGTAAATAGTAGTGTATGTAGGCCATGGATGCTGCAGTATTGAGTTCCGGTAACTAGCAGTGTATGTAGGCCATGGATGCTGCATTATTGAGTTCCGGTAACTAGTAGTGTATGTAGGCCATGAATGCTGCAGTATTGAGTTCCGGTAACTAGTAGTGTATGTAGGCCATGGATGCTGCAGTATTGAGTTCCGGTAACTAGCAGTGTATGTAGGCCATGGATGCTGCATTATTGAGTTCCGGTAACTAGTAGTGTATGTAGGCCATGGATGCTGCAGTATTGAGTTCCGGTAACTAATAGTGTATGTAGGCCATGGATGCTACAGTATTGAGTTCCGGTAACTACATTAGTAGTGTATGTAGGCCATGGATGCTGCAGTATTGAGTTCCGCTAACTAGTAGTGTATGTAGGCCATGGATGCTGCAGTATTGAGTTCCGGTAACTACATTAGTAGTGTATGTAGGCCATGGATGCTGCAGTATTGAGTTCCGCTAACTAGTAGTGTATGTAGGCCATGGATGCTGCAGTATTGAGTTCCGGTAACTAGTAGTGTATGTAGGCCATGGATGCTGCAGTATTGAGTTCCTGTAACTAGTAGTGTATGTAGGCCTTGGATGCTGCAGTATTGAGTTCCGGTAACTAGTAGTGTATGTAGGCCACGGATGCTGCAGTATTGAGTTCCGGTACTAGTAGTGTATGTAGGCCACGGATGCTGCAGTATTGAGTTCCGGTAACTAGTAGTGTATGTAGGCCATGGATGCTGCATTATTGAGTTCCGGTAACTAGTAGTGTATGTAGGCCATGGATGCTGCAGTATTGAGTTCCGGTAACTAGTAGTGTATGTAGGCCATGGATGCTGCAGTATTGAGTTCCGGTAACTAGTAGTGTATGTAGGCCATGGATGCTGCAGTATTGAGTTCCGGTAACTAGTAGTGTATGTAGGCCATGGATGCTGCAGTATTGAGTTCCGGTAACTAGCAGTGTATGTAGGCCATGGATGCTGCATTATTGAGTTCCGGTAACTAGTAGTGTATGTAGGCCATGGATGCTGCAGTATTGAGTTCCGGTAACTAGTAGTGTATGTAGGCCATGGATGCTGCAGTATTGAGTTCCGGTAACTAGTAGTGTATGTAGGCCATGGATACTGCATTATTGAGTTCCGGTAACTAGTAGTGTATGTAGGCCATGGATGCTGCAGTATTGAGTTCCGGTAACTAGTAGTGTATGTAGGCCATGGATGCTGCAGTATTGAGTTCCGGTAACTAGTAGTGTATGTAGGCTATGAATGCTGCAGTATTGAGTTCCGGTAACTAGTAGTGTATGTAGGCCATGGATGCTGCAGTATTGAGTTCCGCTAACTAGTAGTGTATGTAGGCCATGGATGCTGCAGTATTGAGTTCCGGTAACTAGTAGTGTATGTAGGCTATGAATGCTGCAGTATTGAGTTCCGGTAACTAGTAGTGTATGTAGGCCATGAATGCTGCAGTACTGAGTTCCGGTAACTAGTAGTGTATGTAGGCGATGGATGCTGCAGTATTGAGTTCCGGTAACTAGTAGTGTATGTAGGCTATGGATGCTGCAGTATTGAGTTCCGGTAACTAGTAGCGTATGCAGGCCATGGATGCTGCAGTATTGAGTTCCGGTAACTAGTAGTGTATGTAGGCCATGGATGATGCAGTATTGAGTTCCGGTAACTACATTAGTAGTGTATGTAGGCCATGGCATGGATGCTGCAGTATTGAGTTCCGCTAACTAGTAGTGTATGTAGGCCATGGATGCTGCAGTATTGAGTTCCGGAACTAGTAGTGTATGTAGGCCACGGATGCTGCAGTATTGAGTTCCGGTATTGACTTACATTTAATAAGATGAATATGAGATATAGGATGACTTCAGCAATCAGTTTCCCGTAAGTCTGTAAATAACAAAATTATTAATAGGGCATTTAAAACTTTGGTACAGACATAGAATAATGCATATATTATATTTGTCTATTCAATGTTATTCATCTTTAGTAAGTACCTCACAACATATTTCATACGTAAATATATGTTTGGGGGTTCTGTGTTGATAGGAACCGGTTGAAGATTTCAGCGCAAAATAGAAATTACACTCAAAAACTGCTACGTTGACAATTTTAACAATATGTTATTGGATTTAAAAAGCGTAGACCCTTAGTAACAAAGTAAACAGTATCAAAATACAACTTACCCAACCGAATTCAGTCTTTAACTGGTTCCAGAATCCTGACCACTGCACAACGCGGAGTACGAAAAGGATAATGGTAGCTGGGAGAATCATAACGAGCCAAGGTAACAGCATCTTTCTCTTCAATCGGACAGCTCCTATTGGTGGGTAAGTTGTAAGACAAGTTAGTCATGCATGTGTCACGTGTGAGTTATAATAAAAGTAACATTTGTTTAATTAACTAATGTTTAACAAAAGAGATCTGTACGCAAAAAGCCAATTGGGGTGTCGATTCAGCCTTCTCATAGGGTTAATGTTAAATTAATATTAAAAATTAGTGCCTAGAGGTAAAAATTTTACTGTAAACTGTGTTCCTAAATTTAGTTTATTGTTTTCGTTAGAAATGCCTGCCATTATAACCTGCTACTTTCCTTTAAAAGGTACCTTAAATGGTGAATATCGAAACTAAATATTCGCGAAATTAAGTTAATATGTTAAAATAGGCTGAAACGACACCCCAATTGGTAATATGCGATCTGTACCTAGGAAAAACATAAATGCTATGTGGTAGTCATGATAAAATAATAGTAATTGTCAATAAGCATGAATAGAAATATAATGAATTTCAATCCAATAGTAGAATATGTTACCATGCTAACCTACCGTATATAAGTGCAATACAAGCCAATAGCATCGCTATGTAACCTATGAGACGGAAGACCAGGATACCGTAGAACGGCATTAGGTCTGAAGGTATATCGAAAATATTTCCCTCTTCTTTGGCTTGGTTAATTAGGTTAATACTCTGGTGCATCTCCCAACAGGCTACAGCCAGCATGATAATGAACACAATCTGGAAAGAAGGGAAAATGCATTGGAGTTGCAAAACAACGACTTTTTATCATTGCGTCAAATTCTTACTCGTAACGTGAGATTCATTGGTATGTGAATGGAGTGAATAGTGTCACATGTAAAGTTGTATGGTACTGTTATAAGAAATATAGGGAAGAAATTTACATTAAAATTAGATTGGACTTTGATCTGAAATCTTTAGAATAATAGAGTTCTTGAACTTATTTCAATAGGGGCCGTCCAAGTATGACGTCTGCACTTTGTGAAAGTGCTGACGTCATACTTGGACGGCCCCATAGGCCACACTAGTTTTCTGTAGGAATTCGCTGGAAATTCCACAGGCACGTTAAAGAAATACAGTTTATATGTATTCTGTTAGTTAATTCCACATTATTATTATATAAATGATTTGTGTTAAAAACTTACGAAGCTGTATATTCCGGTGCACAGAGCCCCGACCCTAATACTGAGCCGGAAGCAGAAGGTCCGCGGAGGTCGGTAGTTGAGAGCCATTCCGAATTAGAAAGTAAACAACATGCGTGATATAAAGAATGAAAAAAGTAACAGGTAAATAAACCTTTACACGCCGCTTATTTCAACAAATATTCAAGTTGTTAGAAGCAATAAAGATAATTAAATTGAATTAATTTAAAGATTGCGACTTTGCTTGTGTTTCGCAATCCGCTACATAGTCTATGAGGTTTTTCCGTAGAGCCGCAACTATCAAATATTCCGTGGTATTTCTGCACACCTGTTGTCCTTGTTGTGTCAGTTGAGACCCTGGATTAGCTGGGTACAACTAGAGAGGAAGCTAATAGTTCAGTACATTATAAACAAAACATATGCCTTCATTACCCCACACACACAGCCTTGCTTTATAGAGAAGTTAGCTTATCCACGATTAACGGCAGACTCGTATGTTTGCGTATTCGTACATGGGCACGGCATAGGATATAGGCATTCTTACTGGTACCGCATTTTAAAACACATGCTGCCTCGTCCAGTTGCACATCAATATACTGTAGTAGCCGAGCAACATTTGAAATAAGGTTAGTCATTAGAAATTAGAGTTCAGTCACAATCAATTCAATTAATCAGATGAACTGACATATAAAAAATGTAAAAATGTAATATTATTAGAATCTCGCTCATAAACAACGTTCAAATGAATAAAAAAATTATATATTTGAGTCAATGCAAAGCAGTCCAAAGTTAAGTACGAGGTTAATGTTGTTACTTTGGATCAACGTTTATGTACTGTACATACACCCCTATGGACAAGTTCTCTGGTATAGTCGAGTGTTTCGTTTTTAATTTTTTTTGCCAAATTGTAAGCCATCTTTACAAAGTTTTGCTTGCTACTTCCTTGGTCGAATCAACCTAGCATAAAACATAAAAGTAATTCGCAATCAATCTGAACCGCGTTTTTTAGATTCCTTATTACCTTGTTATGCTAAAAAAAAGTCCATAGAAATTTATTTTGCGTAGATTTATTTATACAGATTCTACGCAAATTTGCAAAAACATGCCAAACAAAAGTAAGTAGTAGCAAATAAGTGCCGGTGGTGTCCTACCAGTGGCAAACCTAATTGCTACTGTATATATCGGGAACAGGATACACACAGTGACACGACACAGTCTTACAATTTTTCAATATATCATAAATTACGTACAATAAAAATTACATATGTTAAAAAATAATACAATTCCACTGCCTGGAATTTTAATTATTTGTAATAATGTTAGCGAAGTTTTCCACATTTTACAATTGTGATTGCTGTATAAAATTGTAATTGCTGTATACAATTGTGATTGCTGCATAAAATTTGATTGCTGTATAAAATTGTGATTGCTGTATAAAATTTTATTGCTGTATAATATTGTGATTGCTGTATAATATTGTGATTGCTGTATAAAATTTGATTGCTGTATAAAATTTGATTGCTGTATAAAATTGTGATTGATGTATAAAATTGTGATTGCTGTATAAAATTGTAATTGTTGTATAAAATTGTAATTGATGTATAAAATTGTAATTGCTGTATAAAATTGTGATTGCTGTGTAAAATTTGATTGCTGTATAAAATTGTGATTGATGTATAAAATTGTGATTGCTGTATAAAATTGTAATTGCTGTATAAAATTGTGATTGATGTATAAAATTGTGATTGCTGTATAAAATTGTAATTGCTGTATAAAATTGTACTGTAATTGCTGTATAAAATTGTAATTGTTGTATAAAATTGTAATTGCTGTATAAAATTGTGATTGATGTATAAAATTGTGATTGCTGTATAAAATTGTGATTGCTGTATAAAATTGTAATTGCTGTATAAAATTGTGATTGCTGTATAAAATTTGATTGCTGTATAAAATTGTGATTGATGTATAAAATTTGATTGCTGTATAAAATTGTAATTGCTGTATAAAATTGTAATTGTTGTATAAAATTGTGATTGATGTATAAAATTGTGATTGCTGTATAAAATTGTGATTGCTGTATAAAATTGTAATTGCTGTATAAAATTGTGATTGCTGTATAAAATTTGATTGCTGTATAAAATTGTGATTGATGTATAAAATTTGATTGCTGTATAAAATTGTAATTGCTGTATAAAATTGTAATTGCTGTATAAAATTGTGATTGATGTATAAAATTGTGATTGCTGTATAAAATTGTAATTGCTGTATAAAATTGTAATTGTTGTATAAAATTGTGATTGATGTATAAAATTGTGATTGCTGTATAAAATTGTAATTGCTGTATAAAATTGTAATTGTTGTATAAAATTGTAATTGATGTATAAATTTTTTTTTTAATTATTTCAACTCAACTCAAATTTATTTTCAACATTAGGCCTGCATATTATCAACATGATAATTATAAACAATGAGATGGATGGAGACAACGTATAGCACCGTGTGGTACTAGTAGTCACTGGCACCGTTTAAGTTTGGTAATATTATAATGATATTATAGTGATTAAATAATCATAAATCTAAATATATACGAGAAGTAAGTTCATTAGGGAAACGTTTAAGTCCGGGGTCGGATTGAGTTAGATTCCTAGAGGAATTCCGGCACCATCGTCAACCCCAATACTGCGCCATTTGGTGCGAGACGATCTGAAGCAGGCGCACGTAGCCCTTAGGACGCCAAATGACAGACGTGCCCTCACCCAACCCATGACACAGCTGTAGGGCTTCATCCATTTCGTTGACAGCCTGTCAGCCAGTCTCTTCAGTGTCATGGAATACTCTGGGCCGAGAACACCATCCACCGACACCACGAGCGGGGTAAAATCTGCTTGGCGAAGGGTGCAGGCGTCATGATATTTTGACTTTTTCTGAGTCTCTGCGTCAATTAGTATGGACGAGTATATTATACACGAAGTGGGGCCTTCGCGCAGCACGTGACTTAAATTTAATTTAAGTACTAATTCGAAAGTATTACTGTATTAGCAAATTTTAAGCAGATTTCGCCTAATCACTTTTTACCTCTTTCATTTCTATTCAGACATTTCTGACTCTAGCGGTATAGTGAGAACTGAAGATGGATTAGGGTCTCCAGCCCCACAAAGACACAGCCTATGGATGAATAGTACATACGTACATCGGCCAAGTTTCATCTTGAATAACGGATAACGAAATGAGAGACGGATCTCACTTTCAGAAATTTCGTCGTATAGCGGCAGACCGATTAAATCTCCCCCCCCCCCCCCCCCCCCCCACAAAGACGCAGCATGTGGTCCAGAATATATGGCAAGATTCAGCTTAAACTGATTAAAATCAATCAGACGGGAGAATCTATTCACTTTCAGGCATAAAGTAGTCCTATAGCGGGTGACTGTTGAACTGATTTTCAACAAAACAAATTTTCAACTTGGCAGCTTTAAATTCGACAAAGTTATAAGCATGTCAATATCATAACGACGACAACGATTTCACTTTCAGACATTTGGCCCTCTAGCGGCAGACTGGAGAACTGCAGATGGATTCGCCTCCTTTGAAAGTCACAGCTAATGGTCTAATACATATCTGCCAAGTTTCAGCTTAAACGGATTAAAAGCAAAGAAATGGGAGGGCATTTAATGTTTAGACATGTGGCCCTCTAGCGGGAGACCATTGCACTGATGGTGTCTGAAAGTCTCTCAAAAATCTCAACTTTAGCTCATATTGATACCTACAAATTTTTAACTTGGCAGCTTTAAATCCGACAAAGTTATTAGCATGTCAAAATCGTAACGACGACAACGATTTCACTTTCAGACCTTTGGCCCTCTAGCGGCAGACTGGAGAACTGCAGATGGATTCGCCTCCTTTGAAAGTCACAGCTAATGGTCTAATACATATCTGCCAAGTTTCAGCTTAAACGGATTAAAAGCAAAGAAATGGGAGGGCATTTAATGTTTAGACATGTGGCCCTCTAGCGGGAGACCATTGCACTGATGGTGTCTGAAAGTCTCTCAAAAATCTCAACTTTTGCTCATATTGATACCTACAAATTTTCAACTTGGCAGCTTTAAATCCGACAAAGTTATTAGCATGTCAAAATCGTAACGACGACGACGACGACGACGACAACGACGACGACGACGACGACGACGACGACAACGACGACGACGACAACTATTTGCATAAATTGACCCACCCCCTAAAGGTGTCAATTCGCTAAGGCTCCGCCAACTTCGTGGCTCGCCCCACAATATACTCGCAAGAGTAATTGCTGTATAAAATTTGATTGCTGTATAAAATTGTGATTGCTGTATAAAATTTTATTGCTGTATAATATTGTGATTGCTGTATAAAATTTGATTGCTGTATAAAATTGTGATTGCTGTATAAAATTTTATTGCTGTATAATATTGTGATTGCTGTATAAAATTTGATTGCTGTATAAAATTGTGATTGATGTATAAAATTGTGATTGCTGTATAAAATTGTGATTGCTGTATAAAATTGTGATTGCTGTATAAAACTTTGATTGCTGTATAAAATTTTATTGCTGTATAATATTGTGATTGCTGAATAAAATTTGATTGCTGTATAAAATTGTGATTGATGTATAAAATGGTGATTGCTGTATAAAATTGTGATTGCTGTATAAAATTGTGATTGCTGTATAAAACTTTGATTGCTGTATAAAACTTTGATTGCTGTATAAAACTTTGATTGCTGTATAAAATTGTGATGGCTGAATAAATTGTGATTGCTGTATTGATTATTATAAGTGGAATTTTTTATTTGTTTTAGTATAAAAAGCAAAATAGTTCATGATATTAGTAAGAAGTAAGTACTGTCCCGTTTTTGAGTTGTTTGTCCCGGTGGCGTATTCCCAATCCTTACACTACTAGGAACACCTCTTGCATTAACACCTGGGATTGGTTAATAAGCTATTATTTGATTGGACGTTGAAATCATGTAAGGAATGGGGAGAGGGGTAGAACTATGTAGTGTAAGGGTTTTATACTCAGTTGGCATGTAGAAAGTGTTTGCTCCGAGAGCTGACTTGGCAAAAAAGCACCCCCCAACCCCCACTATGGATTACAAGCCGGCACAGCATTCATAAAAATGCAGCTGCAATGCAGCATGCCGATCCTAGTAGTAGTAGTAGAAAGTGTTTCAAACGCTGCAAGGAATGGAGAAATTGGGTGAAATCATGTAAGGGTTATTATCTACCTATTAAACTGTTCATTGTCAGGTGACAGTAAAAAATATATACGAATAGCAGTATACATATATTTAGAGTGGAAATAATGTTGTATAAGGAATCGTTTTACACACCATTTTCTCCTTGATTTTTCCGATCGAATAGATTATAATAATAAAGTAGTTTTATTGGTAGTATTAAATATTGAAATTCATTCATTTTAAATTGATATTTAAATTTCACAATATGTAAACATAAAAGAGCTCCAATGAAATAAACTCTTAATTTTTGTAATGTCCTTTAGCATTTGTTCGATTTGCATTTACGTTTATCGACAGGTTTCTAGAGCGTTTTTTTTTAGCGCGTCAAGTCTTATCAGCACTGCATGAGGTTGGCCAGCAACACAGCACGCATCCGCTTACTTCGTAATGTAAGAGCTACTCGTCCTCGCGCTAGTGCAGTTGGATGCACACGAATAGCAGACCGACTATTCCTAAGCAACTACTACTGTACAGTACTATAATCGGCCTGCTGCATTGAAACTGCACATTAACAGCTTAACAAAAACATTTTGTCACCTCCATGCAATCCACAATTGGCAAGCAATCTGCAATGCAGCGTGTATTAAGGATGCTATGCTGGCTTATCAACAAAGTTGCACCGCCACAACTCCCTATCCCCCATGACTTTCACGAGATTATCCGCATCTTCAAGCCCAGTGTGGGCTTTCCATCATGCTTATTTTCTCCATGGTGCTGCCAAAGCACAAGATTATGCACTGTCTGGTCCTCACGGCAAAAACAATGTCCAGCAAAGGAATGTATCCTTAGACACTATAGTAGCCAATGTTCCAATCGTTTTAGCTTACTGATGCAGCCCTGTGAAGTCTAAACCATAACCAAATGTTCTAATGCCTACAGTAAAATAATATCACATGTTAGTCTTAGTCTGCTCTTCTAATACTGATGGTATAACAACCCTTACATGATTTCACCCAATTTCTCCATTCCTTACAGCGTTTGGAACACTTTCTACCTGCCAACTGAGTATAAAAATCCATACACTAGTTAGACCCATTTCCCCATTCCTTACATGATTTCAATGTCCAATCAAATAATAGTTCATTAACCAATCCTAGGCTACAATTCAATATGTGTTCCTACTAGTGTAAGGATTGGGAATATGCGTCCCGGTGTCCCAAGTGTTTTTCTTGGGACACGTAATTGTCCCAGTTTAGATCATTCCCGCTTTGGTCCCGGTTTCGTAAACCAAAGTAATAGATACAAAGATAATTGAATAATAATGTATTATAACGTTGGCGACCCCACCCCCCCCCCCCCCCCCCAAAAAAAAAATTGTCGGCGATAAATTGTCTCCGTTATGGTCAGGTTGCGTGTCATATGGTTTATGGATTATTAAGGATTATATTATGGTTAGAGTTACTCTATTTAAAAAAAACACATTAAAAAACACACAAAAACACCAAAAAAATTTCGCTCTCTCCGCTCGCAATGTTTATGCACGCTTCGTCCAACCTTCCAAACCTCGTCCGCGCCCATTCTTCGCTTGAAGCATACCTTGGTAGATTGGTGATATAAGTTTTGTGGTATTGTTTAGCAAATTACTCTACAGTATTACACTATAATACAGCAATGCAGGCGAATTAGTAGTCGCGCTGCGGTACAAAATATTCAATATCGATAGAGTTAAATAATTTTAATAAAACTAATTTACTGACATAATTATATCATCTTCGCTGCACGGCACGGTAAGTCACGTGACTATTCGACTCGGCTCGGCTCTGCTTGGCACGGCATGGCATGGCACGACACTACACGGCACGGCACGGCACGGCACGGCACGGCACGGCACGGCACGGCACGGCACGGCACGGCACGGCACGGCACGGCACGGCACGGCACGGCACGGCACGGCAAGGGACGGCACGGCACGGCAAGGCACGGCACGGCACGGCACGGCACGGCACGGCACGGCACAGCACGGCACGGCAAGGGACGGCACGGCACGGCACGGCAAGGGACGGCACGGCACGGCACGGCAAGGGACGGCACGGCACGGCACGGCAAGGGACGGCACGGCACGGCACGGCAAGGGACGGCACGGCACGGCACGGCACGGCACGGCACGGCACGGCACGGCACGGCACGGCACGGCACGGCACGGCACGGCACGGCACGGCACGGCACGGCACGGCACGGCACGGCACGGCACGGCACGGCACGGCACGGCACGGCACGGCACGCAAATTGTGTATGGGTTCATTTCTGAAAGTGTATCCATATCCACATCGATATCCTAACGAACCCTTCAGTAAATACCGTATGTTTCAATGAGTGTTAACATTATGTTGTTTTGTGTTGACAATAGACAAAAGGCAGACTGAATCTTTGTGCCAGGCCATTACGTTTTTAAAATTGGTTGATATTAAACTGTGCTTTCCTATTGGTCAGTTAACATAAGAGTTTTGGTAAATATTGTTTACCCTGCTACAGGAAAGTGTTGTATGTAGGTGTACTGTAGATATATGGTTTGTATGTGAATTATGATGTAGGTAACTTGCAAAAGAAGCACAATATCTGAATAGCTGCAAAACATGAAATCCTAAATATTGCAAAATATTGGCTAGGCCTAAATTGCGAAAAAACAAATAATGATTTTGGAATCACCAAAACACACTTCGGCCCTTCTTCATTTCCTTGATTTGCGACTTCAAGAATTCGCTAGAAAGATGTATCTCAATCTCACCTTAATGCTGTATGGATTCTCGTTACTGCCATATCTACCGGCGGCACACCGGCTGACCGGTAATGGTAAAATTTCGGCGGATTTGAAGGGCTGAATAACGAGCCTGAGCGCCTACCTCATACCTGCTGCCTGCAGTAAGTCTTCCTCGCCACTCGCCGGTCTGTCTGCGTCATACAGTCATAACCCGCACCCGGTCCGGCAGTCCGGTGTCCGGTACAACACTTACTACAGGTCTACCTACAGGCTGACAGGCTACAGCAGCACAGCAGCTGTCTGGCTGTCCTGACTGCATGTGACATCATTGACATGCAGCTATACAGTGCATTGCAGCATTGTCGAACTGGATCTACTGATCTAGGCCTAACACTGTAACTACCGGTAGAATCAGAGATTAGGCCTAGGCCTACCAGCCTACTGAATAGCCGTTCCAGCTACCACTGTACCAGGCAGCCAGGTGCCAGCGCCAGGATTCTGGCTGGAATAGCTGAATAGCCTGATCAGCTGATAGGCCTACATCTACAGACTGGTGTGGTACACGCCAACAATATCGGTGGGTACGGCACGCGGTACACTCTGCACTCGTGACTCTTACACAGGTCCACAGGTGAAGTAAGACTGCGGACTGTTGACTGTAAGATGCCGAGAACGGCGAAAAAACGTAAAAGCCGAGCTATTATCGATTCGTCTGACTCGAGCGACGAGGATCTAGAAGCCGGTTTACGATCTTTGACAAAAAGACAATGTAACGAGGAGCCGGATAAATCGGTTGTTCCTCGCGAATCGGCACCGCTCTACTCCGACTCAGATTCCGATGATCGTTCAAGCGATGAGGATTGGGGAAAGAAAGGTAAGCCTGTAAGCCAATGCTGAATAATGGAATACTGCAATGTCATGAATGTCAATCTCAACATGCTGACATCTGGACATCAGGTTCAGGACATGTAGGAGTAGAACTCGATACTGGACTGCCAGACTGCCATAGGCCTACTCAAACTGTGTCTCAAAATGAGTAAGTTCAGTTACCCTATAGGTAGGCGCAGGCGCAGTACATCAGTCCAGCAGTCAGTAGGGCTCGGCTCAGGGCTGTAGTGTGGTTCTCTGCGGACTGACGGGTACGGTACGACTGCAGGACTGTCCGACTCCCGTTCCGACGAATCTAGAAATCTGTGCAAAGAACTGCTGGCTAAACCTGTAAGCCGGGTAACCTGACAACTGACCAGACCATGAAATTTAATTTAAATCCACTAAACTCGAGAACGGTGTTAGGGGTTAGGCCTATATCTGTATATTGCGCTATTGTTGTTTCTTCTTTCTTCTGTATGTGTTTAGGAGTCAACAAGAAGAAGTCCACGAAACGTAGTGCTCAAACGATGAGTCACTTTGATGAAGATTCGGACGAGATTGACAGCTCGGAGGGTGAGCGTAGCGATGATTCGGACTCCAGTGTCAGTCTCGAGCCATTTAATGATGGATTCGACGAAATGTTAATGGGAGACGAGGAGGATAGGTAGGTGATGTTACGAGGAAGCTACCGGTATATATATACAATATACATTTTTTAATTAAATTAAAATTAATTGTTTTAATCTTAATTACAGACATGGCATGTTTTTAACCATTTTCTGCAATTTTTCAAAAATAAATGGGGGGGGGGGGGGAATTTAGGCAAATGCAGTTTTTCACCGATTTTGGGCCATTGGATATTTTTTGCATTTTCCCAATAATTTAGGGGCCAAATTTTAGACATTTTTTCCCTGTTTTTTGCGCTAGTTTGGGCCAAATTTTAGGCAATTTTTTTGGAAATTTTTTTTGTAAACCGCCGTTTTTCGGCGGTTTACATAGATTTTAATTAAATAAATTGGAGATGAGCTGTTGCAACTGTAATTAAATGTGTAATATTATGGGTTTGTTCAGAGGTGGAAAAAATGAGAAAGCGGGTCACCGGGGGTTGAACCAGCGCTATACGTACGTTTCGGCCTAACAGGCCTCATCAGTAGCGCTAACCAGCTCAGCCACTAGCCCCTGACACTCACACTCCCACCTAATCCACTTCTATTGAACGGGCAGTCTCAAGTTGCATATATTTTATCTCTAACAGTGGACCTACCGGCCTCAAGTATGCTAAGAGTGAAACAGGAGGGAAGTATAAATAAATAAATATTCAGTTCGAGTATATTACAGTTGTAACAGCTCATCTACAATTTATTTAATTAATATCACCTGGCAGCAATACCGAGCTGAATATTTATTTATTTGTACTTCCCTCCTGTTTCACTCTTAGCATACTTGAGGCCGTTAGGTCCGCTGTTAGAGATAAAATATATGCAACTTGAGACTGCCCGTTCAATAGAAGTGGATTAGGTGGGAGTGTGAGTGTCAGGGGCTAGTGGCTGAGCTGGTTAGCGCTACTGATGAGGCCTGTTAGGCCGAAACGTACGTATAGCGCTGGTTCAACCCCCCGGTGACGCGCTTTCTCTTTTTTTCCACTTCTGAACAAACCCATAATATTACATCGATTTTAGTTGATCAACACCGCCGTTTTTCGGCGGTTTACATAGATTTTATTTTGTCAACACCGCCGTTTTTCGGCGGTGTACATAGATTTTAGTTCATCAACACCGCCGTTTTTCGGCGGTTTACATAGATTTTAGTTCATCAACACCGCCGTTTTTCGGAGGTTTACATAGATTTTAGTTCATCAACACCGCCGTTTTTCGGCGGTGTACATAGATTTTAGTTCATCAACACCGCCGTTTTTCGGCGGTTTACATAGATTTTAGTTGATCAACACCACCGTTTTTCGGCGGTTTACATAGATTTTAGTTCATCAACACCACCGTTTTTCGGCGGTTTACATAGATTTTAGTTCATCAACACCGCCGTTTTTCGGCGGTGTACATAGATTTTAGTTCATCAACACCGCCGTTTTTCGGCGGTTTACATAGATTTTAGTTCATCAACACGGCCGTTTTTCGGCGGTTTACATAGATTTTAGTTCATCAACACCACCGTTTTTCGGCGGTGTACATAGATTTTAGTTCATCAACACCGCCGTTTTTCGGCGGTTTACATAGATTTTAGTTCATCAACACCGCCGTTTTTCGGCGGTGTACATAGATTTTAGTTCATCAACACCACCGTTTTTCGGCGGTGTACATAGATTTTAGTTCATCAACACCGCCGTTTTTCGGCGGTTTACATAGATTTTAGTTCATCAACACCGCCGTTTTTCGGCGGTTTACATAGATTTTAGTTGATCAACACCACCGTTTTTCGGCGGTGTACATAGATTTTAGTTCATCAACACCGCCGTTTTTCGGCGGTTTACATAGATTTTAGTTGATCAGCACCGTCGTTTTTCGGCGGTTTACATAGATTTTAGTTGATCAACACCGCCGTTTTTCGGCGGTGTACGTACATAGATTTTAGTTGATCAACACCGCCGTTTTTCGGCGGTGTACATAGATTTTAGTTGATCAACGCCGCCGTTTTTCGGCGGTGTACGTACATAGATTTTAGTTCATCAACACCGCCGTTTTTCGGAGGTTTACATAGATTTTAGTTCATCAACACCGCCGTTTTTCGGCGGTTTACATAGATTTTAGTTGATCAGCACCGTCGTTTTTCGGCGGTTTACATAGATTTTAGTTGATCAACGCCGCCGTTTTTCGGCGGTGTACGTACATAGATTTTAGTTGATCAACACCACCGTTTTTCGGAGGTTTACATAGATTTTAGTTGATCAACGCCGCCGTTTTTCGGCGGTGTACGTACATAGATTTTAGTTGATCAACACCACCGTTTTTCGGCGGTGTACATAGATTTTAGTTCATCAACACCGCCGTTTTTCGGCGGTTTACATAGATTTTAGTTGATCAGCACCGTCGTTTTTCGGCGGTTTACATAGATTTTAGTTGATCAACGCCGCCGTTTTTCGGCGGTGTACGTACATAGATTTTAGTTGATCAACACCACCGTTTTTCGGAGGTTTACATAGATTTTAGTTGATCAACGCCGCCGTTTTTCGGCGGTGTACGTACATAGATTTTAGTTGATCAACACCACCGTTTTTCGGCGGTGTACATAGATTTTAGTTCATCAACACCGCCGTTTTTCGGCGGTTTACATAGATTTTAGTTGATCAGCACCGTCGTTTTTCGGCGGTTTACATAGATTTTAGTTGATCAACGCCGCCGTTTTTCGGCGGTGTACGTACATAGATTTTAGTTGATCAACACCACCGTTTTTCGGAGGTTTACATAGATTTTAGTTGATCAACGCCGCCGTTTTTCGGCGGTGTACGTACATAGATTTTAGTTGATCAACACCACCGTTTTTCGGCGGTGTACATAGATTTTAGTTCATCAACACCGCCGTTTTTCGGCGGTTTACATAGATTTTAGTTGATCAGCACCGTCGTTTTTCGGCGGTTTACATAGATTTTAGTTGATCAACGCCGCCGTTTTTCGGCGGTGTACGTACATAGATTTTAGTTGATCAACACCACCGTTTTTCGGAGGTTTACATAGATTTTAGTTGATCAACGCCGCCGTTTTTCGGCGGTGTACGTACATAGATTTTAGTTGATCAGCACCGCCGTTTTTCGGAGGTTTACATAGATTTTAGTTGATCAACGCCGCCGTTTTTCGGCGGTGTACGTACATAGATTTTAGTTGATCAACACCACCGTTTTTCGGCGGTGTACATAGATTTTAGTTCATCAACACCGCCGTTTTTCGGCGGTTTACATAGATTTTAGTTGATCAGCACCGTCGTTTTTCGGCGGTTTACATAGATTTTAGTTGATCAACACCGCCGTTTTTCGGCGGTGTACGTACATAGATTTTAGTTGATCAACACCGCCGTTTTTCGGCGGTGTACATAGATTTTAGTTGATCAACGCCGCCGTTTTTCGGCGGTGTACGTACATAGATTTTAGTTCATCAACACCGCCGTTTTTCGGAGGTTTACATAGATTTTAGTTGATCAACGCCGCCGTTTTTCGGCGGTGTACGTACATAGATTTTAGTTGATCAGCACCGTCGTTTTTCGGCGGTTTACATAGATTTTAGTTGATCAACGCCGCCGTTTTTCGGCGGTGTACGTACATAGATTTTAGTTGATCAACACCGCCGTTTTTCGGCGGTGTACATAGATTTTAGTTGATCAACGCCGCCGTTTTTCGGCGGTGTACGTACATAGATTTTAGTTGATCAACACCGCCGTTTTTCGGCGGTGTACATAGATTTTAGTTCATCAACACCGCCGTTTTTCGGAGGTTTACATAGATTTTAGTTCATCAACACCGCCGTTTTCGGCGGTTTACATAGATTTTAGTTGATCAACGCCGCCGTTTTTCGGCGGTGTACGTACATAGATTTTAGTTGATCAACACCGCCGTTTTTCGGCGGTGTACGTACATAGATTTTAGTTCATCAACACCACCGTTTTTCGGAGGTTTACATAGATTTTAGTTCATCAACACCGCCGTTTTTCGGCGGTTTACATAGATTTTAGTTCATCAACACCGCCGTTTTTCGGCGGTTTACATAGATTTTAGTTGATCAACACCACCGTTTTTCGGCGGTTTACATAGATTTTAGTTCATCAACACCGCCGTTTTTCGGCGGTTTACATAGATTTTAGTTCATCAACACCGCCGTTTTTCGGCGGTTTACATAGATTTTAGTTCATCAACACCGCCGTTTTTCGGCGGTTTACATAGATTTTAGTTCATCAACACCGCCGTTTTTCGGCGGTTTACATAGATTTTAGTTCATCAACACCGCCGTTTTTCGGCGGTTTACATAGATTTTAGTTCATCAACACCGCCGTTTTTCGGCGGTTTACATAGATTTTAGTTCATCAACACCACCGTTTTTCGGCGGTTTACATAGATTTTAGTTCATCAACACCGCCGTTTTTCGGCGGTTTACATAGATTTTAGTTCATCAACACCGCCGTTTTTCGGCGGTTTACATAGATTTTAGTTCATCAACACCGCCGTTTTTCGGAGGTTTACATAGATTTTAGTTCATCAACACCGCCGTTTTTCGGCGGTTTACATAGATTTTAGTTCATCAACACCACCGTTTTTTGGCGGTTTACATAGATTTTAGTTCATCAACACCGCCGTTTTTCGGAGGTTTACATAGATTTTAGTTCATCAACACCGCCGTTTTTCGGAGGTTTACATAGATTTTAGTTCATCAACACCGCCGTTTTTCGGCGGTTTACATAGATTTTAGTTCATCAACACCACCGTTTTTCGGCGGTTTACATAGATTTTAGTTCATCAACACCGCCGTTTTTCGGAGGTTTACATAGATTTTAGTTCATCAACACCACCGTTTTTCGGCGGTTTACATAGATTTTAGTTCATCAACACCGCCGTTTTTCGGAGGTTTACATAGATTTTAGTTCATCAACACCACCGTTTTTCGGCGGTTTACATAGATTTTAGTTCATCAACACCGCCGTTTTTCGGCGGTTTACATAGATTTTAGTTCATCAACACCGCCGTTTTTCGGCGGTGTACATAGATTTTAGTTCATCAACACCGCCGTTTTTCGGCGGTTTACATAGATTTTAGTTCATCAACACCACCGTTTTTCGGCGGTTTACATAGATTTTAGTTGATCAACACCGCCGTTTTTCGGCGGTGTACATAGATTTTAGTTCATCAACACCGCCGTTTTT
Source organism: Nemertoderma westbladi (assembly GCA_032718475.1). Classification (NCBI taxonomy): domain Eukaryota; kingdom Metazoa; phylum Xenacoelomorpha; order Nemertodermatida; family Nemertodermatidae; genus Nemertoderma; species Nemertoderma westbladi. The sequence continues at coordinate 26,419 of JAUCBJ010007572.1, forward strand.
CGGCGGTTTACATAGATTTTAGTTCATCAACACCACCGTTTTTCGGCGGTGTACATATATTTTAGTTGATCAACACCGCCGTTTTTCGGCGGTGTACATATATTTTAGTTGATCAACACCGCCGTTTTTCGGCGGTGTACATATATTTTAGTAGTCTTTGCCGTTATTAGTAGTAAGAAGGTTACTGACGCTTTTTGTGTGAAAAGTTCGTGTTGACCGGTTTTTTTTAAGTGAGAGTCCACGATGAAGCAGATTTCGCAGATCAGTTTGTGGCACTTGATTGTATTTGATTGTACTGATGTATGATTGATTGATGTTTGTTATGGTTTCCTAAGATTATACTATATTGAATAGAGTAGAAATCCTTGCTATCAAGCTACTCCAAGTGTTATTCTCCTTCAACTTGCATGGCTTTTTATTTTGCTTGATTGTGGGCTACAGTCACAATTATATCTTTGTTCTTTTTTGGTGTTGTCTTCGTTCTGCCTACTTTCACTCGCAATGGAGATAATACAGTTGACTATTTGGTTGAATCTGCTAAACCTCTCTCTGCAAGAAATAGCCATACTGACTGGTCTGGCAGATTCGCCAGCTGCATTCTGCAAATATAATATATGACAAACTTTTCCTTTGCCCAGGGCTTCAGTGTGCTTAAATAGATGCAAAACATATTCCTTCTGTTCATTTCATGTTGTTTTCTTTTCTTGAACTCCGGCAAACTTTTGTGTATCAGGGGTACTTCTTCCAGATAGGGGGGGGGGGGGGGGGGGGGGGGGGGGAATAAAACTGTAACATAAAAGGGCAATTCCGCGAAAAGGTCACCCTACTACCAAAAATTTAAATGATTCAATGATACATATGATGGGTGTTAAAGTAAACCAGATATCCCAAATTGTTGGAAAAACTCACACTGACCCCAATATATTTATGTAACTTCAAAAAAATAGGACTGAATAAGAAGTAAATAGATCATATTGAAAATTTATTCAAATATTTTTGCAATTATCTACACCTCGTGGGGACAAGGAAAAAATAAAACAACCAATTACTGACAGAAAAACTAATGGAGTTACAGTGTCAGAGATTTGGAGATTTAATATAGGGTATAATGTTCTACTATGCGGTTGTAATAGACCAAGTCAGAAATTACGTCCGTTACGGAAGAGGAAGGGGTGATGTATTAAACTCATCACTTTCTGTGCAAAGCAGATTTATTGTCTAGTAACTTGAGACAAAAAACTAACATCAATGCGGTAAAAGTCTTTGTTGTGTATTTATCGTAACGGACGTAATTTCTGTAGAATTATGTTTAAGCGAGGAAATTGATACAATGGCAATTACCGGTCCTGTGGTGTTTTTAGGCATTATTGAGGACTGTTGAATATAAATTAAGTGAATCAGAACATAAATAACAATAATTAATGCATTATAATTGCATTATAATGCATTGCAATTAATTGCAATAATTTTAGTTTCCCGAGACAGATTGATTTTCGTTTAAGTTTTCTGTGATTTAAACCCTTAACATTGTATCCTCTCATTTTTGTACTCCGGTTGGACCTGCATTCCGATTCCACCATATAAATGTTACCAATAGCAATAAGTTTAATGTATTAGGCTTATCATAAAACAAAAACCATGCTAAAATTGGAAGTATTTCATAAAATAGGTACCAGTGGTTGGTTTTAGAGCAGTAACCATCTAATGGGGAGAAGGAATAAATATAATACCTAATTACTGACAGAAAAACTAATTGAGATACAGTGAAGAAACTTTGGTGACTTCAAATATAGGGTATCATGTTCTACTATGTGGTAGTAAATAGACCAAGTTAAAAATTACGTCCGTTACGGAAGAGGAAGGCTGTATTCGACTCATTGCTTTCAGTGCAATTGTGCAAAGCAGACTTATTGTCAATACTTATTAATTGTCTTGTAACTTTAGACAAAAAACTAACAACATTGCAGTAAGTCTTTGCTGTGTATTTATCGTAACGAACGTAAATAGTAGCAATAGAGCAGTGACCATCTCCTACACTCTGCAAACAGCGCTACAGCCCTGTAATTTCTCCAATTATGTTGGTTGCTGGTTTGTTTTTGGCTATTAACAGCCTAACCTGAAGGATTGGTTACTTATATTGTGTTACTGATAGTAAGGCTGCCTTAATTGTCTTTATGCCAAAATTTAGCTCTTCTGCACCTCTGGACTTCTTTTTATCCAAAATACTATATTGAAAAATATTCAGTGCGACTTAAGTAGTGGATTTGCACACTTCTTTAGTTGAAAACATCAATTTACACGCAATTGAAAGTAACACCATGTAACATAATTGCACAGTTACGTCCGTTACAGGAGATGGTTACGTCCGTTACGAAAATCAATTTCAAACTGTATGAAAACCAGTGGTCAGTAGCCCTAAATTGTTTTATTAATATGTTCGGCATATATTCTGCAATCATTACTAAGAAGGGTTTGTCAGAACATTGCTTCAATTCGCACGAATATTGATGAGAACATAGCTACCTCAGAAATTCCATTTTGTGCGATTACGTCCGTTACAGGTGTATTAGCTTGCCCTATAAGCACATGCAATTATTTAATAATAATCTGGGGTATTTACGTTATAGTACCAGTGGTCCAGCAACACCACACAAAATATTTATAAAAAATACTCAGTGGTGTTCGCAGTGGAGGCCTTTAAACTCTGTGATAGTTATGTCCGTTACCGTGGAAATGCCCAAAACTGTAAACTGTTATATTGTGTTTAGTTTATTGTTTTGGTTAAAATAACGTGCCACTGTAAACTGCTCCTTTCCCTAAATTAAGAATTTAACATTGAGGCGGAATATATATTCGCCAAGGCGGGTTTTTCGTCCAGTTCCCCCCCCCCCCCCCCCCCCCCCTGTCTCACTTCTTCTCGATTTATTGCACTTCTATGCAGTGCCTCTTGTCTCCATTTTTCACTTCTTTGCAGTGCCTCTTGTCTCCATTTTTCACTTCTTTGCAGTGCCTCTTGTCTCCATTTTTATCTTCTTTGCAGTGCCTCTTGTCTCCATTTTTCACTTCTTTGCAGTGCCTCTTGTCTCCATTTTTCACTTCTTTGCAGTGCCTCTTGTCTCCATTTTTCACTTCTTTGCAGTGCCTCTTGTCTCCATTTTTCACTTCTTTGCAGTGCCTCTTGTCTCCATTTTTCACTTCTTTGCAATGCATCTTGTCTCCATTTTTACTTCTTTGCAGTGCCTCTTGTCTCCATTTTTCACATTCTAAATAATCTAGAATATCTATGTTCCTCTGCGCTCTTTGTCGTTGACAACCAAGATACCTGATGTGTTTGTAAGTATTCAGGCACCTCTAGTAGTTTCCTTTGCATCTTTCCTGTTCCAAATGATTTGCAAGGCTGTTGCCTCCATGTTCATGTCCTCCGCTTTGCAGGACATTGCTTTCGGAGGACCAACCAGTGCATAATCTTGTGCTTTGGCGGCTTCATGAAGTGAATAAGCATGGTGAACAGCCCATGACTTTCTTGAGACACTCTTAAAGGGCATGGTTGGATAATTCTGCGAAAAATAATTTAATACTATTTATTTATACCACATCATTATATGTGGTTGTTTTAATTACCGCTGTATTTTAACGTTTATCTGTTCTAATAGGAAGAAACTCAACTCTATGACAGACATCGAACGGGAAACTGAGTTGTTTAACAGAATGGAACGGCGTGCCGCCCTAAAGACACGTTACGAGATCGAAAAGAAACTCAAAGAAACTAAACGGTTACAGAAGAAGAGAGATGCGAGTAAACGCAAACCAATCGCCGTGAAGAGTAACAGGAGTAATCAACGGAAGAAAAGTAGTGCGCGGGAAGCTGTGGTGTCCACGGACCCAAAGCAGAGGGCTGCTAGTAGGAGACAGGCACTGGACCAAGTGGTAAGTGTCAACCTACCTCGATAGAGAACAGTGGGAGACAGGGGTTGGACCAAGTGGTAAGTGTCAACGTTTCTCTGTTGAGAATAGTCGTAGATAATTTTTCGGGTTTCACCAAAAATAAAACTGCTCGCTCCCCGCCCTATGTTTATTCGTCGGTCCATCAAAATTTGTAACTACTACGGATTGAGTACTACTAGGATCCAGTCTAGTCATAAGGCGCAGAAAGAGTCCCGACTCAAACAGACTACAGCGGCCAAGAATGCAGTTAAGGCTGCATCTAGGTCCCTGAACAGGCAGTACTCTGCTAATCTACAGGAGCTAATAAACCAACAGGTTGATGCCATCAATGATGCTGACGACAGCAGGCAATCATCCCAGGCATGGAAATCAATCAATCTGCTTACTGGGCGGAAAAGCCAACCAACCACCAAGGTTAAGGCTGAATCACCAGCCGATCGCCTCAATGGTTGGAAAGCCCACTTTGAAAAGCTCCTCAATAATGACAGGGTATTGCCTGATAACTTTATAGAAGTAAAAGTGTCTGAGTCTGTACTCCCTGATATTCCCATTGGCGATATCTCCTTTGCAGAAGTGAAGGTTGCTGCAAAGAGCATTAAGACCAATCGTGCCAGTGGAGTAGATGGTGTTCCCCCTGAGGTCTTTAAAATACCTGAGTGTTTAAAGCTCATCATAGTAGACATGTACCGAACAACAAGAGTCCCACAAGAAATGAAAACTAACACTCTATGGTTCTTTTCGGGGAATCTCATTGATCTCGATGGCTGCAAAGCTATACAATAGAATTCTATTAAATCGCATCAGGGATCCCATTGAGAGACTGCTACGTGGAAATCAGAATGGGTTCCGTAAAGGTCGTGGGACCATGGAGCCCATTTTGGCACTTAGAAGGATAATTGAAGAGTTATCAAAAAAGAAAGACAGGCATCTGGCTGTTATCTTTGTTGACTTCTTCAAGGCCTTTGATTCAGTCTCTCGCTCACGTATGTTCAGCATACTTTCATTATATGGGATTCCTGATGAAATTATAGCAGCAATCAGATCAGTATACGATGGTTCGACAACATTTGTGTCTACTGTTGATGGTAACACAGAACCATTTGAAGTGTTATGGGGCGTCCTCCAAGGAGACACACTTGCACCATTCTTGTTCATTATTGTGGTTGACTATGTTCTACGCATGTCCTTAGATCATTATAATGATGATGGGGTGATGATAACTCCACCAACTGGCTCCAGAAGGCGAGGAAATCCTGCCAAGTACCTAACTGATCTAGACTTTGCTGATGACTTAGGAGTACTCTCAGAATCATTAGAGGGAACCCAACGGCTCCTCAGCTCATTAGAACAGGCTGCTTCTAGGCTTGAATAGGCTTTCCAGGATTTGGAAGTCACCTAGAATTAATCGGAAACTTAAGGTCCGATTATTTAGAGCAGCAGTAGTTCCAGTACTCCTCTACGGGAGTCCATGCTGGGCTCTAACTGCTGAGGACACCAAATCTCTGGATGGCACATTCACAAGAATGCTACGCCGGGTTCATTGTGTCAAGTACAATGCACACATCTCCAACCAGACACTATATAACATTGGAGGTGTCTCATTGGTTCCCCCAAGCTTGACACTAGAACAAAATCGCCTCCGCTTTGCAGGACATTGCTTTCGCCGTGAGGACCAGCCAGTGCATAATCTTGTACTTTGGCAGCCTCATGGAGTGAATAAGCATGGTGGACAGCCCATGACTTTCTTGAGACGCATCTTAAAGGACACTGGCCTTGAAGATGCGGATGATCTAGCAAATGTCATGGGTGATAGGGAGTTGTGGCGGTGCAATTTTGTTGACAAGCCGGCACAGCATTCTTAAAAATGCAGCTGCAATGCAGCATGCCGATCCTAGTAGTAGTAGTAGTAGTAGTACTACTAGGATTCAGTCTAGGTTCCACCTTGGTGTAGTGGTTGCATTGAATTCACATCTCCCGTAGGTCGTTGGTTCGATCCTCACATGGGCCATGGTAGTTTTCGTTTCGGCACGAATGCTTTAAAGGGACCAGCCAGGGCGCATCTCTCTGCCTTGCTTCCTTAAGTGGTAGCTAAATGAGTACTGGAGTTTCCTCTGGGGAGTATAGTTCTGGGGGGACCACACTGGAAATAAGTCGTCAGACTTTGTGCGTAATCTCTGGCCTAGCGGCAGAATAAAATTTACTTTACTTTTTTTAGCATACTTGCCTCTCTCCATAATCACACTCCCACTTTACACAGAACCCAATGAGATTATAATTCATGCCAAATAATAATTAATTTGACCTTATGTTTATATATGCGGAATAATGAATTAGTAACTGAATTAAAATTCAATTGTAAAAGCAAAAGGTATATACATTCCATCTTATTTGCGGTATCATTATTGCAGCAAAAGAAAGATAAGAAGAGTCAGGCGTTGGAAGATCTAATGGCAGCGAGAGAAAAGAAGAAAGAGAAAGAGCAAGTCCAACAACAGAAACACAAACTGAAAGCTGCTGATGTGTTTAGTGATGACGATGAGGATGAGGCCCCCGCTAACGCTGTCCAACCGGAAGTGGTCCCAGACGACAAGGACGACAGCAGCAGTGGTAGTAAAAGCACTGACGTCGATTCGGATAGCGACACTGGTGATGCAGAGACGGAGGCCGAAATCACTTACATCGAGAACAAGGAGCAGTTGTGTAAAATTCGACTCTCCAGGTAAATACGTGTTCCTAATTCACTTGTCAATACTTTTTGTAACTCAGAAAATATTAAACAAAATCACATCATTTTGATTTCATTAACGAATAGGGCTTGATTTTGTCAAACTTTCTCCTCCAACATTACCAATGTTGGAGTTACCAATGCATTACTACCGTAATGCGGATTGTACACTATTTCTGTCCAAGCCGCCGGGGCCATAAACGAATGAATTTGTTTGGCCAGTATAAATATTTTCTGTACGTTTTTTGTAATATTAATTTATAATAATAATTATCAAATATGTCATTAAGATTTTGTATTTAACAACTCTGGCAATTGAATGAGAAAATTAATTCTCCACCGACCGGAATTTTTTCGCTTCAATTGAATTAAATGAGCGAAACAACAGATTTCTCTTTTATTTTACTTTTAAACTTTCCCGATAAATTTGATACATTTATTTTGCAACAATTTTCTAACTAACTAATAGATTCACGCATGTATTTATTAAACGTTTTATATTTTGCGTGGTCTATTTCAGACACAAACTCGAGCGTTGGTGTCACGCCCCGTTCTTCTCCAAGGCGGTGGTCGGCTGCTTCGTGCGCATCGGGATCGGACGTAACGACGAACGGCCGGTCTACCGGGTCGCCGAGGTAACCCAGGTCGTTGAGACCGCGAAGATCTACCAACTCGGTTCGACCCGCACCAACCGGGGTCTGCGACTGAAACACGGCGCTCAGGAACGCGTCTTCCGTTTGGAGTTTGTCTCCAACCAGGACTTTACCGACTCAGAGTTCAAGAAATGGCGGGAAACAATGACAGCCAATGGGCTGTCCGCGCCGAGTACACAGTTCGTTGCTAAGAAACAGCGGGAGATGGACGAGATGATGGTTTACGAATACAACGAAGGTGATATCGACTCGATCGTTAAGGAGAGGGAACGTTTCCGTAGAAACCCGAGGAATTATGCCATGAAGAAGACCGAATTGATGAGATCAAAGGAAGTCGCAGAGATGAACGGCGATCTCACCGCGTTGCGAAGCGTTAATGAGAAACTACACGACTTGGAAGAGAGAGCGGAACTGTTAGACAAAACTAGGTTAGTGTTACAGAGAAACTACACGACTTGGAAGAGAGAGCGGAGCTGTTAGACAAAACTAGGTTAGTGTTACAGAGAAACTGGAAGAGAGAGAGAGAGTTGATCTGTTAGACAAAAGCTAGGTTAGGGATACAGAGAAACTACACGACTTGGAAGAGAGAGCGGAGCTGTTAGACAAAACTAGGTTAGTGTTACAGAGAAACTGGAAGAGATAGAGAGAGTTGATCTGTTAGACAAAAGCTAGGTTAGGGATACAGAGAAACTACACGACTTGGAAGAGAGAGCGGAGCTGTTAGACAAAACTAGGTTAGTGTTACAGAGAAACTGGAAGAGTGAGAGAGTTGAACTGTTAGACAAAAGCTAGGTCAGTGTTACAGAGAAACTACACGACTTGGTAGAGAGAGCGGAACTGTTAGACAAAACCAGGTTAGTGTTACAGAGAAACTACACGACTTGGAAGAGAGAGCGGAACTGTTAGACAAAACTAGGTTAGTGTTACAGAGAAACTACACGACTTGGAAGAGAGAGCGGAGCTGTTAGACAAAACTAGGTTAGTGTTACAGAGAAACTGGAAGAGAGAGAGAGTTGATCTGTTAGACAAAAGCTAGGTCAGTGTTACAGAGAAACTAAACGACTTGGAAGAGAGAGCGGAACTGTTAGACAAAACTAGGTTAGTGTTACAGAGAAACTACACGACTTGGAAGAGAGAGCGGAGCTGTTAGACAAAACTAGGTTAGTGTTACAGAGAAACTGGAAGAGTGAGAGAGTTGAGCTGTTAGTCAAAAGCTAGGTTAGGGTTACAGAGAAACTACACGACTTGGAAGAGAGAGCGGAGCTGTTAGACAAAACTAGGTTAGTGTTACAGAGAAACTACACGACTTGTAAGAGAGAGCGGAGCTGTTAGACAAAACTAGGTTAGTGTTACAGAGAAACTGGAAGAGTGAGAGAGTTGATCTGTTAGACACAAGCTAGGTTAGGGTTACAGAGAAACTAAACGACTTGGAAGAGAGAGCGGAGCTGTTAGACAAAACTAGGTTAGTGTTACAGAGAAACTACACGACTTGTAAGAGAGAGCGGAGCTGTTAGACAAAACTAGGTTAGTGTTACAGAGAAACTGGAAGAGTGAGAGAGTTGATCTGTTAGACACAAGCTAGGTTAGGGTTACAGAGAAACTAAACGACTTGGAAGAGAGAGCGGAGCTGTTAGACAAAACTAGGTTAGTGTTACAGAGAAACTGGAAGAGTGAGAGAGTTGATCTGTTAGACAAAAGCTAGGTTAGGGTTACAGAGAAACTGGAAGAGTGAGAGAGTTGATCTGTTAGACAAAAGCTAGGTCAGGGTTACAGAGAAACTACACGACTTGGAAGAGAGAGTTGAGCTGTTAGACAAAACCAGGTTAGTGTTACAGATAAACTGGAAGAGAGAGAGAGTTGATCTGTTAGACAAAAGCTAGGTCAGTGTTACAGAGAAACTACACGACTTGGAAGAGAGAGTTGAGCTGTTAGACAAAACCAGGTTAGTGTTACAGATAAACTGGAAGAGAGAGAGAGTTGATCTGTTAGACAAAAGCTAGGTCAGTGTTACAGAGAAACTACACGACTTGGAAGAGAGAGTTGAGCTGTTAGACAAAACCAGGTTAGTGTTACAGATAAACTGGAAGAGAGAGAGAGTTGATCTGTTAGACAAAAGCTAGGTCAGTGTTACAGAGAAACTACACGACTTGGAAGAGAGAGCGGAGCTGTTAGACAAAACCAGGTTAGTGTTACAGATAAACTGGAAGAGAGAGAGAGTTGATCTGTTAGACAAAAGCTAGGTCAGTGTTACAGAGAAACTACACGACTTGGAAGAGAGAGTTGAGCTGTTAGACAAAACCAGGTTAGTGTTACAGATAAACTGGAAGAGAGAGAGAGTTGATCTGTTAGACAAAAGCTAGGTCAGTGTTACAGAGAAACTACACGACTTGGAAGAGAGAGCGGAGCTGTTAGACAAAACTAGGTTAGGGTTACAGAGAAACTGGGAGAGAGAGAGTTGATCTGTTAGACAAAAGCTAGGTTAGGGTTACAGAGAAACTACACGACTTGGAAGAGAGAGCGGAGCTCTTAGACAAAACCAGGTTAGTGTTACAGATAAACTGGAAGAGAGAGAGAGTTGATCTGTTAGACAAAAGCTAGGTTAGGGTTACAGAGAAACTACACGACTTGGAAGAGAGAGCGGAGCTCTTAGACAAAACCAGGTTAGTGTTACAGATAAACTGGAAGAGAGAGAGAGTTGATCTGTTAGACAAAAGCTAGGTTAGGGTTACAGAGAAACTACACGACTTGGAAGAGAGAGCGGAGCTGTTAGACAAAACTAGGTTAGGGTTACAGAGAAACTGGGAGAGAGAGAGTTGATCTGTTAGACAAAAGCTAGGTCAGTGTTACAGAGAAACTACACGACTTGGAAGAGAGAGCGGAGCTGTTAGACAAAACCAGGTTAGTGTTACAGATAAACTGGAAGAGAGAGAGAGTTGATCTGTTAGACAAAAGCTAGGTCAGTGTTACAGAGAAACTACACGACTTGGAAGAGAGAGTTGAGCTGTTAGACAAAACCAGGTTAGTGTTACAGATAAACTGGAAGAGAGAGAGAGTTGATCTGTTAGACAAAAGCTAGGTCAGTGTTACAGAGAAACTACACGACTTGGAAGAGAGAGCGGAGCTGTTAGACAAAACTAGGTTAGGGTTACAGAGAAACTGGGAGAGAGAGAGTTGATCTGTTAGACAAAAGCTAGGTTAGGGTTACAGAGAAACTACACGACTTGGAAGAGAGAGCGGAGCTCTTAGACAAAACCAGGTTAGTGTTACAGATAAACTGGAAGAGAGAGAGAGTTGATCTGTTAGACAAAAGCTAGGTTAGGGTTACAGAGAAACTACACGACTTGGAAGAGAGAGCGGAGCTGCTAGACAAAACTAGGTTAGTGTTACAGAGAAACTACACGACTTGGTAGAGAGAGCGGAGCTGTTAGACAAAACTAGGTTAGTGTTACAGAGAAACTACACGACTTGGAAGAGAGAGCGGAGCTGTTAGACAAAACTAGGTTAGTGTTACAGAGAAACTACACGACTTGGTAGAGAGAGCGGAGCTGTTAGACAAAACTAGGTTAGTGTTACAGAGAAACTACACGACTTGTAAGAGGGAGCGGAGCTGTTAGACAAAACTAGGTTAGGGTTACAGAGAAACTGGGAGAGATAGAGAGAGTTGATCTGTTAGACAAAAGCTAGGTTAGGGATACAGAGAAACTACACGACTTGGAAGAGAGAGCGGAGCTGTTAGACAAAACTAGGTTAGGGTTACAGAGAAACTGGGAGAGAGAGAGTTGATCTGTTAGACAAAAGCTAGGTTAGGGTTACAGAGAAACTACACGACTTGGAAGAGAGAGCGGAGCTGCTAGACAAAACTAGGTTAGTGTTACAGAGAAACTACACGACTTGGTAGAGAGAGCGGAGCTGTTAGACAAAACTAGGTTAGTGTTACAGAGAAACTACACGACTTGTAAGAGGGAGCGGAGCTGTTAGACAAAACTAGGTTAGGGTTACAGAGAAACTGGGAGAGAGAGAGTTGATCTGTTAGACAAAAGCTAGGTTAGGGTTACAGAGAAACTACACGACTTGGAAGAGAGAGCGGAGCTCTTAGACAAAACCAGGTTAGTGTTACAGATAAACTGGAAGAGAGAGAGAGTTGATCTGTTAGACAAAAGCTAGGTCAGTGTTACAGAGAAACTACACGACTTGGAAGAGAGAGTTGAGCTGTTAGACAAAACCAGGTTAGTGTTACAGATAAACTGGAAGAGAGAGAGAGTTGATCTGTTAGACAAAAGCTAGGTCAGTGTTACAGAGAAACTACACGACTTGGTAGAGAGAGCGGAGCTGTTAGACAAAACTAGGTTAGTGTTACAGAGAAACTACACGACTTGGTAGAGAGAGCGGAGCTGTTAGACAAAACTAGGTTAGTGTTACAGAGAAACTACACGACTTGGTAGAGAGAGCGGAGCTGTTAGACAAAACTAGGTTAGTGTTACAGAGAAACTACACGACTTGGAAGAGAGAGCGGAGCTGTTAGACAAAACTAGGTTAGTGTTACAGAGAAACTACACGACTTGGTAGAGAGAGCGGAGCTGTTAGACAAAACTAGGTTAGTGTTACAGAGAAACTGGAAGAGCGAGAGAGTTGATCTGTTAGACAAAACTAGGTTAGTGTTACAGAGAAACTGGAAGAGTGAGAGAGTTGATCTGTTAGACAAAAGCTAGGTTAGGGATACAGAGAAACTGGAAGAGTGAGAGAGTTGATCTGTTAGACAAAAGCTAGGTTAGGGATACAGAGAAACTACGCGACTTGGTAGAGAGAGCGGAGCTGTTAGACAAAACTAGGTTAGTGTTACAGAGAAACTGGAAGAGCGAGAGAGTTGATCTGTTAGACAAAACTAGGTTAGTGTTACAGAGAAACTGGAAGAGTGAGAGAGTTGATCTGTTAGACAAAAGCTAGGTTAGGGATACAGAGAAACTGGAAGAGTGAGAGAGTTGATCTGTTAGACAAAAGCTAGGTTAGGGATACAGAGAAACTGGAAGAGTGAGAGAGTTGATCTGTTAGACAAAAGCTAGGTTAGGGTTACAGAGAAACTAAACGACTTGGAAGAGAGAGCGGAGCTGTTAGACAAAACTAGGTTAGTGTTACAGAGAAACTGGAAGAGTGAGAGAGTTGATCTGTTAGACAAAACTAGGTTAGTGTTACAGAGAAACTGGAAGAGTGAGAGAGTTGATCTGTTAGACAAAAGCTAGGTTAGGGATACAGAGAAACTGGAAGAGTGAGAGAGTTGATCTGTTAGACAAAAGCTAGGTTAGGGATACAGAGAAACTACGCGACTTGTAAGAGAGAGCGGAGCTCTTAGACAAAACCAGGTTAGTGTTACAAAGAAACTGGAAGAGAGAGAGAGTTGATCTGTTAGACAAAAGCTAGGTCAGTGTTACAGAGAAACTACACGACTTGGTAGAGAGAGCGGAGCTGTTAGACAAAACTAGGTTAGGGTTACAGAGAAACTGGGAGAGAGAGAGTTGATCTGTTAGACAAAAGCTAGGTTAGGGTTACAGAGAAACTACACGACTTGGAAGAGAGAGCGGAGCTCTTAGACAAAACCAGGTTAGTGTTACAGAGAAACTGGAAGAGTGAGAGAGTTGATCTGTTAGACAAAAGCTAGGTTAGGGATACAGAGAAACTACACGACTTGGAAGAGAGAGCGAGCTCTTAGACAAAACCAGGTTAGTGTTACAGAGAAACTGGAAGAGTGAGAGAGTTGATCTGTTAGACAAAAGCTAGGTTAGGGTTACAGAGAAACTACACGACCTGGAAGAGAGAGCGGAGCTCTTAGACAAAACCAGGTTAGTGTTACAGAGAAACTGGAAGAGAGAGAGAGTTGATCTGTTAGACAAAAGCTATGTCAGTGTTACAGAGAAACTACACGACTTGGTAGAGAGAGCGGAGCTGTTAGACAAAACTAGGTTAGTGTTACAGAGAAACTGGAAGAGAGAGAGAGTTGATCTGTTAGACAAAAGCTATGTCAGTGTTACAGAGAAACTACACGACTTGGTAGAGAGAGCGGAGCTGTTAGACAAAACTAGGTTAGTGTTACAGAGAAACTGGAAGAGTGAGAGAGTTGATCTGTTAGACAAAAGCTAGGTTAGGGAGACAGAGAAACTACGCGACTTGTAAGAGAGAGCGGAGCTCTTAGACAAAACCAGGTTAGTGTTACAGAGAAACTGGAAGAGAGAGAGAGAGTTGATCTGTTAGACAAAAGCTAGGTTAGGGATACAGAGAAACTACACGACTTGGTAGAGAGAGCGGAGCTGTTAGACAAAACTAGGTTTGTGTTACAGAGAAACTGGAGGAGTGAGAGAGTTGATCTGTTAGACAAAAGCTAGGTTAGGGATACAGAGAAACTACACGACTTGGAAGGGAGAGCGGAGCTCTTAGACAAAACCAGGTTAGTGTTACAGAGAAACTACACGACTTGTAAGAGGGAGCGGAGCTGTTAGACAAAACTAGGTTAGTGTTACAGAGAAACTGGAAGAGAGAGAGAGTTGATCTGTTAGACAAAAGCTAGGTCAGTGTTACAGAGAAACTACACGACTTGGTAGAGAGAGCGGAGCTGTTAGACAAAACCAGGTTAGTGTTACAGAGAAATTACACGACTTGGAAGAGAGAGCGGAGCTGTTAGACAAAACTAGGTTAGTGTTACAGAGAAACTGGAAGAGTGAGAGAGTTGAGCTGTTAGACAAAAGCTAGGTCAGTGTTACAGAGAAACTACACGACTTGGTAGAGAGAGCGGAGCTGTTAGACAAAACTAGGTTAGTGTTACAGAGAAACTGGAAGAGTGAGAGAGTTGAGCTGTTAGACAAAAGCTAGGTCAGTGTTACAGAGAAACTACACGACTTGGTAGAGAGAGCGGAGCTGTTAGACAAAACCAGGTTAGTGTTACAGAGAAACTGGAAGAGAGAGAGAGTTGAGCTGTTAGACAAAAGCTAGGTCAGTGTTACAGAGAAACTACACGACTTGGTAGAGAGAGCGGAGCTGTTAGACAAAACTAGGTTAGTGTTACAGAGAAACTGGAAGAGTGAGAGAGTTGAGCTGTTAGACAAAAGCTAGGTCAGTGTTACAGAGAAACTACACGACTTGGTAGAGAGAGCGGAGCTGTTAGACAAAACTAGGTTAGTGTTACAGAGAAACTACACGACTTGGTAGAGAGAGCGGAGCTGTTAGACAAAACTAGGTTAGTGTTACAGAGAAACTACACGACTTGGTAGAGAGAGCGGAGCTGTTAGACAAAACTAGGTTAGTGTTACAGAGAAACTGGAAGAGTGAGAGAGTTGAACTGTTAGACAAAAGCTAGGTCAGGGTTACAGAGAAACTACACGACTTGGAAGAGAGAGCGGAGCTGTTAGACAAAACTAGGTTAGGGTTACAGAGAAACTAAACGACTTGGTAGAGAGAGCGGAGCTGTTAGACAAAACTAGGTTAGTGTTACAGAGAAACTGGAAGAGTGAGAGAGTTGAACTGTTAGACAAAAGCTAGGTCAGGGTTACAGAGAAACTACACGACTTGGAAGAGAGAGCGGAGCTGTTAGACAAAACTAGGTTAGTGTTACAGAGAAACTGGAAGAGTGAGAGAGTTGAACTGTTAGACAAAAGCTAGGTCAGGGTTACAGAGAAACTACACGACTTGGAAGAGAGAGCGGAGCTGTTAGACAAAACCAGGTTAGTGTTACAGAGAAACTGGAAGAGTGAGAGAGTTGATCTGTTAGACAAAAGCTAGGTCAGGGTTACAGAGAAACTAAACGACTTGTAAGAGAGAGCGGAGCTGTTAGACAAAACCAGGTTAGTGTTACAGAGAAACTGGAAGAGTGAGAGAGTTGAACTGTTAGACAAAAGCTAGGTCAGGGTTACAGAGAAACTACACGACTTGGAAGAGAGAGCGGAGCTGTTAGACAAAACCAGGTTAGTGTTACAGAGAAACTGGAAGAGTGAGAGAGTTGATCTGTTAGACAAAAGCTAGGTTAGGGTTACAGAGAAACTACACGACTTGGAAGAGAGAGCGGAGCTGTTAGACAAAACTAGGTTAGTGTTACAGAGAAACTGGAAGAGTGAGAGAGTTGATCTGTTAGACAAAAGCTAGGTCAGTGTTACAGAGAAACTGGAAGAGTGAGAGAGTTGATCTGTTAGACAAAAGCTAGGTCAGTGTTACAGAGAAACTGGAAGAGTGAGAGAGTTGATCTGTTAGACAAAAGCTAGGTCAGTGTTACAGAGAAACTACACGACTTGGTAGAGAGAGCGGAGCTGTTAGACAAAACTAGGTTAGTGTTACAGAGAAACTGGAAGAGTGAGAGAGTTGATCTGTTAGACAAAAGCTAGGTCAGGGTTACAGAGAAACTAAACGACTTGTAAGAGAGAGAGCGGAGCTGCTAGACAAAATTAGGTCAGTGTTACAGAGAACCTTCTCAATTTGGAAGAAGTTGTTGGATAAAACTATAGATTAGATCGTTAGTTCGGTGAAGCCGATTTTTGGCGGCTATTTGTGATTGGTTATAATGATTGACCCCGTAATATTGGCTTACTCCCTTCTGCGAGAGAGTGATATATATCCCAAAGTTTGCGAAAAATATACGTATATTTTTACTAACATGACATTAAATTAAAAAAATATTGCACTTTTTGTCCATCTGGTGCGCCTTGAGATAACTTACGTCATTAATATATTATCAAATTATGTAATGTATATCAGTGGGCAGTTGTAGAAAGGCATATCTATATCTTTATAGTTTGTTGTAATTTGATCAAATTACAACAAACTATAAAGATATAGATATGCCTTTCTACAACTGCCCACTGATATACATTAAGCAGAGCTTTATACGACGGGTGACTTTATACGACGGGTGACTTTATACGACGGGTGACTTAATACGACGGGTGACTTTATACTTTGGGTGGGTTTTTTCGACGGTTCCTGCAGTGTCCGTATGCTACAGCATGTGGTAGGCCCTTTACCGGTGGTACACCCTCCAAAGGTCGACATCAAATTACTTGCACTTCACTTACAAGATCGATCCAGTAGATGTATTTTTAGTTCTATGTTGGGGAACCATCGGTGATATTATATTAATATAAAATTGAAATTGTTAATTGACATCAAATAAGGGTAAAATAAATCTGCATAATTAATTAAACATTACCTGTAAAAACAAGATAAGCCCATTATAGTTATAGCTAATGCACCAAAGAAAGTGAGACAGTTAGTTATGCTGTAGTCCGGGAACTACACTTAATAATACTGAATATAGGCCATTTAATTCCGATTGATGTTTAATTAAATATATCGTCGAAGTCAGATTTAAGTTATTATCACAGGAAATTGAGAGTCTGTAATTAATTGTGTTATCTTTAATTCCAGTAAATTAATTATTGATGTGCTAGATAATTTTGTTATGAACTGTTATGTGCTGAATTCATTAAGTTAGTAATTTTATTCAATCGAGTTCAAACAGCTGACACAAGGTTGCAATCTTTCCATTATCAATACAATATGTGATGAATCAGCTGTACAACTTTATAGTCTCTATTCATTGTTAGTTCGGGATGGTCCTATTCCTCTAACAGTTTGTGGTTTTTGTATTTATTTGAATATGGAACATCACGGACGTCTAATGCTGGTTCTGTTTCTTATCGCTGTTGCTTGGATACAGCCCATCCAATCATGGTTCACCTCTTGGGGTTGGTGCTTCACCCACCGTTGTTCGGACACCGGGGACTGCCTCCCATCCGGGTTGCTATGCGACGGTCATGTGCATTGCCGCGATTGGTCTGACGAGTCTGCTCCCCAGTGCCCCGGGTCACGCCCCCTGGTGGACGCGTGCCTTCCCGGTTGGACGCAGTGCGGTGACAGTCGCTTGTGCGTCCGCGATACGTGGCTCTGCGACGGCGAGTTGGACTGTATCCATGGTGACCCGGATGACGTCACGGACGAGTTGGAATGCGACTTCCGGTGTCGGGACGGTTCGGGGGTCGTCCCGTACTACTGGCACTGCGACGGGGAGGCGGACTGTCGGGACGGGAGCGACGAATTGGAGTCTGTCTGCTCGGACTGCGGGGTGTGGCCGGGGCTACGGCAGTGCGGCGCCCAGCCGGTCTGCATCCCCGAGGAGTTCTGGTGCGACGGCGTTCCCGACTGTCCGCTAGGGGGCGCTGAGGACGAGACGGAATGCGGCCGGACTTCCTTGTCCTCCGCGTGGTCGGAGTGGGGACCCTGGAGTCAGTGCGACGCGTGTCGCCATAGCAACCGTACGCGGGAGCGCGACTGCTCTCTGGGGGCCGGGCGTTGCGAGGGGTCGGCGGTAGAGGCGGCGGCGTGTCGCCACTCGAGTTTCGACTGCCACCCCGAGTCGGGGAACGCCGGAGGCTGCGGGGTCAGGTACACGGTGGGACTCGGTAAGCGAATCATAGGGGGCGACGAGGTAACCCTGGAGACGGAGTGGCCGTTCGGTTGCCAACTAGTCTACCATCCGGACGAG
This sequence comes from Nemertoderma westbladi, assembly GCA_032718475.1. Classification (NCBI taxonomy): domain Eukaryota; kingdom Metazoa; phylum Xenacoelomorpha; order Nemertodermatida; family Nemertodermatidae; genus Nemertoderma; species Nemertoderma westbladi. The sequence goes on from JAUCBJ010007572.1 coordinate 44,258, forward strand.
GATAAATCCTACGAGATTGTTCTGTGTAGTGCCTCTGTTCTCGCTCCCTATTACCTAATCACCGCGGCTCATTGCTTCGTTCCCAAGGAGACCGCGGACCCGTCCGTCTGGCGGGTCCGTTGCGGTAAGGCGGAGTCCTCCGTTATGTTGGATTCCCCCGGGCAGGTCTACACGACCATCGAGGAGGTCCACACCCACGAGAAGTACGAGGTGGACACCGGGGAATTCGATTTCGCGGTGCTCAAACTCGCCGACCCCGTGATGGACGTTGATTGGGCGACGGTTGCTGTTACCCGGGAAACCGTGGTAACACCGGCGTGTTTGCCCAATCAGGGTGATGATATGTTCCCCGAGGGTAGTTTCTGCTATGTGATTGGTTGGGGGGTTACCAAGGAGGATGCTGAACGCAGACCGGAGTATCTCCACAGTCTGTTCGCCCCGGTTCTGTCCACTCAGCTGTGTAACGGTCCGCGGGCTTACAACAAGGCGGTAGACCCGGTTAGTATGATGTGCGCCGGGTACATCGAGGGGGGGAAGGACGCGTGTCAGGGGGACAGTGGGGGGCCGTTGTACTGTAAAGCGAAGCGGGACGGGCGTTGGTATCTGGCGGGGGTTGTCAGCTGGGGGGACGGGTGCGCGAAACCATTCCATCCAGGGGTTTACGCGAAAATATCGGTGGCAAGGAACTGGATAAAATCTATCGCCGGTGTTTAAATGTTCATGTTGGCCGAATTTAAGTCTACTTAATACACTGTACTTAATACCATAGTATCAGTACTTGTTTACTTAATGCTCTTTACTTAATAACTCAGTACTTGTTTACAAAGTAATACTCTGTACTTGTTTACTTACAACTCTTGTCAACTTTTTCACGCTCATTTTAGTATATAATTTATGAACTTAGATTCGAATTATGTTGTAATAACTATTTATATATTTTATGTAAAGTAGTACTCTACATTGGGCTGATCAGTTTGCTGATCAGTGAACATTGTGCGTGCCGAACGTAGTGAGTTAGTGAACATAATGCCACGAGATTAGAACATTGTAATAAAAGAATTTACAGTCATTATGTGTTTATTTTTATTCCAAAATTGTAACGTTAGGAAACTGTTAATTTTATACCATTAACCAACCCAAACTCAGGTCAAAAAAAGCTCATACAAAAACATTAGTATGAAAATTTCATCTACGCAACCCATATAAAATAAATATATTGAACTTTTGAAGGCAGTGCCATCGGTACGTGTACCGGTACACAGCAGGCAGTTACTAATGTTTCAGTTGTGCCTGTCTGGCATTGTGTAGCATTTCATATTGCTCTTGTTTACTGTCTTTGACAACGTAAATATACCACAGTTAAAATACTATTGTGTTTGAGTCGTCGCGCGACTTTAAGACTTTAAATAATGTTACAATTTCGGAACAAATGTCAATTTATTTATTATCCCCAATATTTTTGTAATACTTTTGCAGAATAATTTCCATCTATTCCGTGTATTTTCTATAAAAGTATGTTCAGTGTGTTTTATACAATGAACGTTTATTGCAGATAGACACGGTGTATGTTTAATGTTATTATAAGTACATAACGAAATACTTATTCTGAATATCCATTTTCACTACGGGGTTGGTTTTTGGGACAGTTTTTTTTTAAACCGAGTAGTAATTTGTTACTAATAACTATATTTATTAAATCTTGCAAATTTTGTGTGAAATCGCACAAGTGTGCCAAATGGTGTGTTATACAACATGAACGCACTTAATGGGCTAGTCAGCCTCGAGGTCAGAACACCATAAAGTACTTTACAACAAGAACAGTATGACGTATGTAGTTTTATTCTGACAATGTACCATTACGAAACAAAAATAGTCAACTATTTCCATCGAAACAACTCTTGCCACATATATCCAGACATATAAACACGTACACCACCACGTACGTTATGACCTGACCACGCATAAACCTGTTATTGTTATTATTCACAATACTCACTCAACGTGCCGTTAGTCAGTTCGTTATTATAGTAATAATTTAATTTTAATTTTTATTTTAGGAGTAAAAATATTGCCGCAATCAACTATATAAACGTGCGAAACCGAAAGACAAATATTAAAGAGAAAGAGCTAGCGATAATCCGGGAGGCCCAGGAGCGCAGACTGCAGACTGGAGACGACCCGTTCACGAGACGCAAGAGTACGCCGGTGTTGGTAACCAAGTCTACAGACGGAGTCCCATTCCTAACCAAACTCAAACAAAGAGAGGCCGAAGTCACTGCCAAACGTCAACAGGAATGGGACAATATCAAAGCTGAACAAATACAGAGGCAGTCCCTGGCACAGAACACGTCCACCCGTACTGGTATAATGGCTACTCTCATTGGGGACTCTATGTTGCTAGGGCAACGGGACTCCCCTGGTGGGGGGGCCCCTGAGACTCAACCAGACAATGTCGATGGCACCCCAGTAGACAGTAAAGGCGACCTATACTCAGTACACGACTTTGATATAACTATCGATTTACCCATGGGTTCTGGGACCGCCCCTCCCTTGTCTGTGATCCCAAAGTCACAAGACACCGGATTGACCCCCAAGCGTTGTTTAGATTTGGATTCGTATAAGAAAATGCGCGGATTAATTTAGCATATTTGTATTATAGCATTGTGGTGTATGTAGTTTGTACAATTATTGTACATAATGGCTGACCTGTGGTACAATTGTTATCAATTACGATAACTTTGAGTTTTTTTTTTTTACGAAATTTTGAGTTTCACAACAAAATAACGGGAATCTCAAGTTAACATCATGTTGTATTTCTAACTACAGTATTGCATTCATGATGTATATCATTTGTAATGGGTTGTAATTTGGGGAGTTTTTCCTTTTTTTGTGAGACTCAACAATTTATGGACCGATCTCGAAGTATTCATACTTAACTCACAGTTCACTTTTACTCAGATATTCATAAATATATTATTACTTTTATTATTAATATTCGGTTTATTTAAAAAATATAGCGATTATAATACTGTTTGCTGTCAGTATTAAATACGAAATCTGATATTTGACAACTCTATCACCCCCACCTTAACGCACAGTTATTTTTGGTCTGTCTGTCTGGAATGTCTACTAGACCAAAATCACACAGTTATTAGAATCTCAAATTAATGTTTTATTAGTCTTGGGAAGGAGTCAATATATAGTCAACAATTTTGGTAAATTAATAATAATTAATCAAACCAACTCTGTTACGTGTTTGATGTGTACGCTGCTGTACGGTAAACATCAATGTCACTCATATTTTAACAAACGAATGATTGTCACTGTAATTGTATGAGGTGTGTGTCACTGTGATTGTATGAGGTGTGTGTCACTGATTGTATGGGGTGTGTGTCACTGATTGTATGAGGTGTGTGTCACTGATTGTATGAGGTGTGTGTCACTGATTGTATAAGGTGTGTGTTGGTGTGATTGTATGACGTGTGTGTCACTAATTGTATGAGGTGTGTGTCACTAATTGTATGAGGTGTGTGTTGGTGTGATTGTATGAGGTGTGTGTCACTGATGGTATGAGGTGTGTGTCGCTGTTATTGTATGAGGTGTGTGTCACTGATTGTATGAGGTGTGTGTCACTGATTGTATGAGGTGTGTGTCACTGATTGTATGAGGTGTGTGTCACTAATTGTATGAGGTGTGTGTCACTGATTGTATGAGGTGTGTGTCACTTATTGTATGAGGTGTGTGTCGCTGTGATTGTATGAGGTGTGTGTCACTGATTGTATGAGGTGTGTGTCACTGATTGTATGAGGTGTGTGTCACTGATGGTATGAGGTGTGTGTCACTAATTGTATGAGGTGTGTGTCACTGATTGTATGAGGTGTGTGTCACTTATTGTATGAGGTGTGTGTCGCTGTGATTGTATGAGGTGTGTGTCACTGATTGTATGAGGTGTGTGTCACTGATTGTATGAGGTGTGTGTCACTGATTGTATGAGGTGTGTGTCACTGATTGTATGAGGTGTGTGTCACTGATTGTATGAGGTGTGTGTCACTGATTGTATGAGGTGTGTGTCACTGATTGTATGAGGTGTGTGTCACTGATTGTATGAGGTGTGTGTCACTGATTGTATGAGGTGTGTGTCACTGATTGTATGATGTGTGTGTCACTGATTGTATGAGGTGTGTGTCACTGATGGTATGAGGTGTGTGTCACTAATTGTATGAGGTGTGTGTCACTGATTGTATGAGGTGTGTGTCACTGATTGTATGAGGTGTGTGTCACTGATTGTATGAGGTGTGTGTCACTGATTGTATGAGGTGTGTGTCACTGATTGTATGAGGTGTGTGTCACTGATTGTATGAGGTGTGTGTCGCTGTGATTGTATGATATGTGTGTCACTGATTGTATGAGGTGTGTGTCACTGATGGTATGAGGTGTGTGTCACTGTGATTGTATGAGGTGTGTGTCGCTGTGATTGTATGAGGTGTGTGTCGCTGTGATTGTATGAGGTGTGTGTCGCTGTGATTGTATGCGGTGTGTGTCGCTGTGATTGTATGAGGTGATTGCGTGAGGTGTGTGCACTGTGCAGTTCGTGCAATGAGGATGAGACATGTCTGTAAGTCCCAGCGCCTACGTGGTACTTTTTGTTATCATGTTTTGTCAGTTTTTACTTTTTAGATTTTTGTAATTACTAAATAAATATTACACCTTGATAATCAATTATTTTACAATCTGATAAATATAAATAAATAAAAAACTGTAATTTTTCAAAACAAATATTTCTTTAATTTTCTTAATTCTAAATATTTATAATTTAAACAGATTTTCTTAATTAATTATATTTTTAGTAACACCAGGTAGTTTTGATAAACTTTATAAATGATTGGTTATCAGTTATGGCTAGACTAACTCCCCAATGTATCTCCTCCCACGCTCTATAACAGATACCTTGGGGCGGCAGACCCCCGAAGTATTGTCTGTAGTCATCAGCCTGTCTCGAGGGCAGCCACTCCCCAACGGCTTGTAATCGTGCGAACTTATTGAGAGTAGCGGAGTCAACCCGACCGGAATGCATCGGGTCGAGTTTCTGAAACACCTTACGGGCTATAGCCAATCGTAGTTCATCGGGTTCCTGGATGACCGTTGCCATAAGCAACCCGTAGTTAATTGGTTGATCCGGGGAGCCATTGGCGACGAGATTCCGAGGCCAAATCTGAGTTAATTCTTCAGCCGAAACGGGAATACGGAAGGAGTTCAAACCGCGCAGGAGTTTATCGTAAGTCACATCGTCGGTTTCGGTGATACTCAACTTCCGGAATAATTCTCCGAGTCCGGAAATCGTTTTAACGCTTCTGTTTCGTATCGTTTCGACGACGCGGTTTTGTATTTGTTTAAGGAATTCCGGTGGATTCGATGCGACCGGGGGTCGTTCGAACTCTGAGTCGAATTCGGTAACTCGGATGATGTACCGAAATAACTCGGAAGGTGGCGAACCTTCCGGGTTGCCGACCAGCACGGAACCCGTTGGAACGAGAACCAACGAGTTGCCGACGGCGAGATCGTCGAGGTGGAAAGGGGAACCGGTTGACGGGTTGATGAAAATCCGTCGGTCTGTGAACGGCAGACTGGAGGAACGACGGCCGAGTCGACGGAACTCGTAGAACGTCAACGACGAATCGCAGAAGAAGAAGAATCCGTACAACTCCTTGAGAGCCAATCGGCTGTTAGTCGTTACTAGGCGACAGTCGAAGCGGAGTCGTTGAGAGGCCGCACGGTGCGAGGGATGCACGCTGGATGACGTTGATTTGTTTACTTCCTCCTTAGCAACGATGCTGTCTTGGTTGCTATGTGGGGAATCCTTGGAAGGCGGTGAATTACAAGGGCTGTTAGGAGGAAAGTATTGTTGCAGCTTACTTTCAGTTTGAATGTTATTACTCCCATATTCTGTGTTTTTAATGTTTGTTTGTAAGTTTTTACTTTCAGTTTCTATATAGTAAGTAAATGCGCGGTCAGTCTCAGCTTGTCTTTCTTTCAGTTTAGCTGCGGCTATCAGCGGCGACTCTAGAGGGGCGTCACGGGCGCTGCGCGTTACCCGTTTCGCTTTATCATCCCGGTACTCGCGGTAAATATTCTGGAAGTGCTCCGGGGCCGCTGGGAGGTGTTCCGGTACTGTATCCGGAACGCCCGGTGTGCGGATTGGCAGTTTGTATCGGCCCGGGTTGGGCGCGGGCGCGGGGTCCCAGGGCGCGGGCGCTCTGTATCTGTCCCGTCCCGGTGCCGTGCCCCATGACACGGTGGATCCGGACCCAGCGGAGACCAGCCCACCAGAACGGCCGCTATACGGCTGTATGAGGACGTCCTCGTTGGTGAATTCGTTAAGGTTGAGTGAGGGTACGCTTACGGGAAACTCACCGGAATCGCGGCTGTGGGATGTTGGTACTGTGTTAGTAAACATTGTCACAACAATTTGCTAATGGGGTGTATCAATTTAAAATAATTTATACAGTATATTCGGTTATAAAGGCATAAATTTTAGGGATGAATTTAGGCTGTTTAAAATATCATTCTGACAATTTGGTGTTCTAAATGGTGTGCCCCTATCAGATTTTCAACTATTCCACTTTTTTATTTACCGCATTACTACAATATTAAAGTTATTACGCCTTGTACCGTGGTGCCGGTTCGCGGTACTGGTGGTACACAGCCTACAATCAGAAGTTTACCTGGATAACTGTATTATTGTTTACAATGGTTGCCATGGCAACATTGCCATGCCAACCATTGGAATTGAAGTTGGAAAATAGTTAACAACGAAGTTGCGTAATGGATGCGCTCGCTATATATTGTCCCATGTGAAGTCAAGTATACCAGACTTTCTGCTGTTATAACACTAAACAAATTAGTATCCGTGCAGGTTAAAAGAAAGATCGATAAGCGCTATAAAACACTTATAGGGAGAAATATGCAATATGTCGTACAACTATGGCGGCAATGGCAACTATTAATTGCTTATAACCCAGTTTTACCCTAAAATCCCGACACTTACAGCTAGGTGGTCGTTTCTATCGTCAGAGGATGACTTCGTCCACCTCCTGGTATGAATAACTACAACTACTATCGGCATGCTGCATTGCTGCTGCACTATATATATATATATTACATATATATTTAGAATGCTGTGACGGCTTGTCAACGAAATTGGGCCGCCATAACTCCCTAATCACCTTTGTACATTAGTAGATTTGATAGATTATCTGCATCTTCAAGGCTAGTGTCCTTTAAGATGCGTCTCAAGAAAGTCATGGGCTGTCCACCATGCATATTCACTCCGTGATGCCGTCAAAACACAAGATTGGGCACTATGGCTGGTCCTTACGGCGAAAGCAATGTTCTGCAAAGCGGGGGCGGCTTCGTTCAAGTTTAAAGCTAGGTGAGACTTATGAAACAGCTCCAATGTTGTACTGTATATAGTCTGATGGGATGTACTTGACACAATGAAGCAGCGCGCAGCATTCTTGTATACGTGCCATCCATAGATTTGGTATCCTCTGCAGCTAGAGCCCAGCATGGACTGACATAGGAGTTCTGGTTCTGGTTTGCAACCATCGAGATTAACGAGTCTCCACGAAAAGATCAATAGTTGTTAGGTGGCACATCTTTGGGTCAGGGACCAACTTATTTGTTTTAATTTCATAAAGGGACTCTCTTTTCCTATACATGTCCGCAATACTGTGATGAAGGAACTTTAAATAAGAAATTTAACAAAAAAATACAGTAAGGAATTTCAAAGACCTCAGGGGGCACGCCATCTACTCCACGATTGTTCTAGATGCTCTTTGCTGCAGTCTTGATTTCAGCCAAAGAGATGCCACCAATGTTGTTTAGTTTCTTTAATCCACTAAGTGGCTTAAATTTTTATATACTGTATATGATATCTGCATAGATTTAGACATAGACAATACAAAGCATAAAATTGCACTGAAGTAAAAACCGCTTACGGCAGTAATAACTATTTACATACTTGTGTGTAAAGTAGCACTTTACAGTGTGATGATCCGAGTGGCTTTGTTACACGAACGAACGTTAGTGAGTGAGTGAAAATAAAGCCACGAGGATCAGAACACTGTAAAGTACTTTGCAACAAGTATGTATGTAGTTTTATTCCAAAATTTTAACATTACGAAATGATTGTATATTCATTACAGTATAAGTGATAGAAACTGCACAAATTAAACTAGTTGCTGTATAAATAAATGTAAAAATGACATAAATTATGTTATAAATAAGTTAGCTTATATTTATGGTGGCGTTTGGAGACATGTTATAATAATATAGCTAGGGCCTACTGGTTATTAATAGCTATACCCCGCCTACCGGTAGGTAATGCAGTAGGCCTATCTGGCTGTCAGGCAAATTTCCACCTATTGTTTACGTGGTATCCATGACGGCGTTAAGTAATGTCCACTAGGGGGGCATTACTTAACGCCGTCATGGTTACCACGTAAACAAGAACACCAAATACAATACTAAATGTACAGGCCAATACAATGCTGTAATGTCCTCTAAAGTTGTAAAGTGCTAAATAACAACTCGCTGTAAATACTAACAGCGTTGAGTAATGTTACAATTTTGGAATAAAATATATAAACACAATGGAATATTTGGTAGGGCTACAGTCTACAAATCATCATTTTTGATGCCATGCTATGAAATGGTGGCACAACATGATGGTTTAAAATATGTGGTATAATGATAGTTGCTCGCCGGGATCGTGATAGTTCGGAGTGAGGATATGAATGGGGATATCTGACAGACTTATATATACGACTTATATGTGCATGATGTACCTCAAAGTTATAAGGCAATACCCTGCCATTGTTTAGGAGCTTCTCAAAGTGGGCCTTCCAACCTTTGAGGCGTTCAGCTGGAGTTTCAGCCATAACCTTGGTAGTTAGATGGCCTTCCTCCAAGTGAGTAGGTTTGTTGATTGCCATGCCGGGCTGTCGCCTCTGATGCAAGAGCCTCATACCTGTTACTCAGCTGTAGTGTGAAGCTGGATCTTACGCTGGGCTGTGGCGATAGAGGGGAGCAATCATGCCTTGGCAAGGGCGATTTCTTAGCTCTGTTAGCGCGGAGACTAAGTCATACCTTGGTCACAATAAGGCGGTGATCACTGGAGATATGTCGAAGTGTAAATGAACTACAGTCTTGTACAGAGCTCCTGTATTTCCTACGAAACAGAATATGGTCTATCTGGGACTTGTGACCATTGGGCCCAGTATGATTCCATTAATTTCCAGTCCGCCTCTCCTCTTGAACTGGATCCCAGCCGAGAACAATCCATTTCCAGAGATTAAATCTTGAAGATGGACGGAGTTTCGGTTAACACTATTGCTGTAGACCCAGGGCGATGTAGGTGATCGATGCAGACTTGCATTTTAAAGTCTCCCAGGAATGTTAAGAATGCATGCTGATTCACTCCATTAGTGGCTGCTTGTAGATTCTGGTAGAAATTTTCCACCTCCTCTACTGTGGTGAATAGCATACAATTAAAATCAACTTAGAAAACTTCTTAGCCAGTCTTTCAGAACATGAGAAGTGGCAACGGATGATGAGGTTAGAGATTTGGTCTATTTTTTCCAATGCTGCATGTGTAATTGCATTCATCTATAGATCCATTACTACCATTGCCGCTATCAACTGCGATGCGAGGGAATGTCGCCAACCTCCCCCATGTCCTTAATCAGAACCTCATCAGTCTGTCCAGTGTGCATTCGGTGCCCTTGAATACCCACTGCGCTGTGTTTTGAGTAAACATAATGGCCAATCTACCGAATCAATCACACATTCCAAAAAGCTCTCTAGTTTCACTCATATTTTCTGAACTCCTTTATAGACTTATCTTAGAACAATAATTATCAAATACGGTATGTCATTTCCCATGTCTTAAAAATACGTTGCCTTTACCTTCCGTAAAAAAACTAAGTCAAAAACTATCTTTATAAGCTATTGAAATTTTATTTATTTGAAAATATGATATGATACTCGTAATACAATCAATTTATTTAGGCTCTCCCTCGGTGATCACGAACCACATACCCAGACAGGGTTGCTGAGAGAAAAAAAGTGGGCCCGAATAATGTAATAATTGTGGAAAATCCGAGACCCTATTTCTTATTTTGATGTGAAATAGGTGTAACATAGAATCAACTCCAACTGTTACACCACCTGTGAAATGAACTTATGTTCTGGAATGTGGCTTCTGAGATTAGGTACCCGTTGCTGGTCCCCCTCCCCTCGGATCAGATGGCCACAACTGGCTCTGCTTCCGCCGTCAGTCATAACATATCCGTTAATTAATTTAAAAAAATTTTCTTCACACGTTAAAATATAATTTTCTTACAATAAAAATAGAACAAATTCTATGTCAAACTCATTTTTAAATAATTAAAATTTTGATGTGCAATAATTGTATAATTATCGGTGCCATTTTCACGTTATCTGAAAATATTCTGATACACAAATGGGAATGATTTCCGAATTGTCATCCTATTTACAATGTTATTAATGAAACAAAGTAGGCCTACTGTATACAAAATAAAATAAATATTTTTATTAACCGCCCTTTCTTTTACAGTACATTGTACATACTGTACATGGTACATAATTTGATTACTACATTACTGCCAGGTAGATTAGGGATAAATAGCTTACGTTATATTGAGTTTGTGTTAAAACTTCAACTGATAAACCAGGAGCAGTAGTCACTGAGAATGTCACAGTTACCTAGCAACCGTATTGTGTCTGTAAAGCAGCAGGGTGGCCAGTAATGACCACAGTCTGACTCAGATTGGGTGTGTGTGGGTTGCTACATTATTGATTAGATTTCCAGTCTGGTCCATTCACAGTAGACTTACTACTGTATAATAAGACTTTGTAGGCTTGCCTATATTTTATTATTAAATTTTACAATTTATTTAAGTATTTAAATTTACACTGGTAGAGACTAAGCCGATAATTATGGATTCTGACATAAAGTTTTATTTTAATTACTTTACAGTTGGATTTATAGAAAATCCGCGTATTACAGTACAGTAGTATTCGAAATAGCCTTTGAAATTTATTTAATTAAATTTATGGCTGTCATTACGCGAGTGCGCCCCCCCCCCCCCCCCCCCCCCATCATGGTATGATTGGACCTGGTTGTTTACATTTCTGGCCCTAGAACTGATACCGGTATTAATTATGTGTTGTATTTATCTTACCGCGTTATAATTTTAAGCAAACAGGATATAAGTAAGCCAGAGGGCGGGGGGACTTCGAAACATTTAAAACTAATCCGTCTCCAGGGGAAAATCGACGCAAATACAGTATTGAATTTCGTTTATTGTTTTGGTTATAATAACGTGTCGCTGTAACCTGCACCTTTCCCTAAATTGATAATTTAACGTATTATTTCGCCGAGAAGGGATTTACGTCCGCCCCCTCTCCCTGTCTTAAGTAAGCCTACCAAAACTGCTATGATTCACTGACTCCGTGGGTCAAAGTCCCAACAAGGAGTTGATAGTTTATAAAATATTGTTTCTTTAGTGTGGGTTGAATGTTTTATTGTAAGGTAAGTCCCCCTATCCTCTCTATCTGCCAGGTATATCGTATCTACATGGTAACTGAGTCCTGACCCATTCTCGAATATTTTAAGTTTGTTGTGACTAAAGTGTTTTAAATAGAATTGAAGTCCCACTGTAACTATGGCAAAAACAAAACAATTACAGTAGGCTGAAAGGGCCTCCTTCCTAGTCCTTATGCAGTTAACATAATTAAATGGTATAATAGGCAGAGATATATTCTTCAGAGAATAGTAGCGGATAACTGTGATAAAGGAAAGGGATGGGTGTGGTGCTTAGTTAATTATTTATGTTGACTGATTAATTAGCCTCTTTCATATTTGCGCCAAACTCATCTCTGTGTCAACGTCAGAGCCCCCCACCCACCCCCCCCCCTCTCCAATTCCACGGCACGACCGGGACTATAACAACACTAGCAGACTTAGCACTCTATAATGTTGATAACATTATCATCATTAACATCGGTATAAATTTAATACCTCAGTATTAAATCAAAAGACCCTCTATTATTATTATTATTTTGATGTTTCAATGACGCTGTTATAATAAGGCAATGCAACAGTAACATGGCTTAAATTATTCTTGCATCGTGCATTGGTTGCATATTAAGATTTACACTATTTATATTGAGATTGACTGGCACTTATTTATTTGTCCTACACCCAACCAATATCCCTTTATCCCCTAGAATACGTATGCAGTTATAATTTATATGCACCAGACTTTGAGATCACCATTCACCTATCAAGGGACGGAGCAATATCCATGGGTAGTCAAAGGAATATGTTACGTAGCAACACAATCTCATTGGCTAACCACTTCCCTCATTGGGCACCATTTCCTGTAATGCATTAAAGCACTTTGGTTTGGCAGAGACAAATAAAGGCGACCAACCATTACTGCACTGAGCCTTCTGGCTGTGCCGTTGACTAGGGAAGAAACATTGGCTGCGGATAGGCGGTTGCTTGGAGACCATGGAATTACTATCTTTACATTGTCACTGTGCACACTATGACTAATATAGTACCATAAGGGAAGAATGACCCAATAGCTCTAGCTGGTGGTGTAGTGATGATGGCGTATAATGCATTCATATAGCAGGGCTTTTTATTGACTCCAATCGTTGACTCATTCATTGGTCTTCTAGTTTACTTATTAATTTCTAATGTCCGTGAACGGGACTTCGTAGGTTGTTTTTGTTACCATGACACTGGATTTCCAAATAAAATATGAACTAAATATAGTTGATTTTTTAGGCACATTTTGCGTGAATTAGATAATTTATCAATACGGAATTGCGGGAATTTATTTTATGATTTTTTTCGAGAATTATTTCGCCGGAAATTTCGTAAAATTCTTGAAAATTATATTGTAAATTATAATAATATATAGAACTATATTATTATACAGTTTATTATAATTTCTATAATATATTATTAGGCCAACATAATATGATATTATACAATGAATATAATATTATATTTTGCTATGTACTAAAATTAATTGACGTCATGAGTGACTGATGAATACACTATGGCCGTCCCAAAAGGACCTATAACCCCTGTGAATGTGATGCAATAGCGGGGCATCTCTAGTATATTATTGTGTTTTATTTTTAGCATCAAGGAAAGGCTAAGATAGTTATCCTTCTACTCGATGCATTTTCTTTCTCTTACAGTATTGGAATTCTATTAAATTATTGTATTTACATTGTTGTAGACTTATAGTTTGATTTATATTATTTTATAACTGTGAGCCAGTTTGACAATAACTTATTATTTATAATTAATAGTTTATAAGAATATTTATAATTGACTATGATTGGATTATCCAAACCCAGTATCCAAAGGATTGTGAAGAATTCAAGGAAACAAGCCCATCCTCAGCAGAGGTTTTCGGCTTGCGATGAGCCTCGGTTACCTTTGGATACTGACACGAGATTGGAGGATCACATCGGGGATGACTCAGGAGAGTTTCTAGAACATTCGAAAACTGTGAAGGATGCGCTAGAAACCAAGATAAAACTCAAAGACAGCGACGACTACGTGACTTGCGTAACCTGCGGGTTGCGTTTCTTGTTGACTGAGTTGGATAAGTATGTGGAACACAAGCAGACTCCCTGCACCTCCAACAATAACAGCGGTGTCCAGGACGACCTGTTGGAGACGAGCATGCAAGATCCCGGTTATATACTCAGCTGTTGTCATTGCTCGCTCCCCTTCGCCTCCGCCTATAACCTGTTGCTTCACTGCCAGATCGCCCACGATATCGTCATTACCCACTCCCTATCCCAAGGGTTCGTGGTTCAACCCACACGGCCTCTCAGTGGGGGCAGCTCCGATGCCGAGTTAGTCATCGATACTAATGATTCACCCTTCGTCATGGATACAGACCCGCCTGTGACGTCAGTCCCTTCTATAGTCGCGAAATTAAATCGTGTCATTGCTAAATCGGAAGCCGAAGGCGATATGTCGATGGGTTCACCTTCATTGGAAAGAGATGATACTATACAACCCAGCCAACCAATAGGAGCGGTTCAAACAGTTATACCCGCCCATTCGATGACCTTAAATCCACAGATTTCGCAACCCACTCTACTGCCATTGGTCGTTTCGTCCTCTGCTGTTTCCTCCTCTCAGACGGTAGTTCTTCCCGCCTCAGGTACCGGTATTACCCATGTTCCCCGGGACTCGATTCGTTTTATACTCCCACCACCTAACAATCCAACCGTTACCAACACCAATCAAAATCTTTCCTCCAATATTAATCTCAATAATCTTCCTATTTTAACCTTGGCACCAAATCATTCATTACCAAACCCACAACCATTACCTAATGGTATCCCCCTCTCTACAGGCACGACAAGAATACATTCAACAGAACCTAACAATTCAACGATTCTCAACGCCCTACTTTCTTTGATACCGTCGCAAACAACATCTGTAGTATCCACTGGAGGTAATACCGTTAAATCCTCAGACAACATCGACAACATCGTCAGACAAAACTCTCCCGCTGTCAACCCGATATTACACGGGCAGTCATCAACAGCCGCTAATCAGATAAACACCATCACATACATCATCCCCCTCCCCCCATCCAACCCCATTGTAACCGGTTCTTCTGTGCGACCGTTGCGAGCTCGCACCCCCACCCCCACCCGAAAGATTATGTCCCAGAACCCATTCCCAGGCGGAATTACGTCTGATAGCAGTAAGATTGTATCTACGAACAAACACAAACCCGTGCATCCTAACATACTCAGTAAAATAAGCAAGCAACTTACTCAAAGGAATACTGTCTCAACCTCAACACCAAGCGTTACTTATGTGCCAGTAGTTACAAGCACATTAGAGGCTGAAAGCTTGTTATCGGTAGATAATTTCATTCCAAGTAGCAATAGCTCGGAGGTTGGAAAAGCAATTAAAAGGCAATCTCCGGAGGGTAGTTGTAGCGAGAGTTTGTCGACCTCCCCGTCGCCTACTAAGAGAGGAAAGGGGTGCGGTATCGAAGGGGGTTTCCGTCCTGGGGTATACCGCGGATGTCCGCATTGCGTCTACAAGACGGTGGACCGGTCCAACATGAGACGTCACATAAAGAAGAGGCACCCAGAGGAAGCTAAGTATCTATCCTACCGACCTTCTAGCAATAGGCCAAGTGTTGTAGACTCATAATAGCTCTAGAGCGAGAGTTGTAGACTTAAACGACTGGACCCAGTCTAATCCATTAAGAATATTTAGAGACACAGTAGAGCTTAGACTGCTTAGAGCATAAATATACAATATTTTAGACGTCGAATTTTTGCCTTATTGTTTATTATGCTTAGTTTGGTAATGTTAATGATATTTTTCAATATTTTTTATAATATGTATGTATGTATATTTCTACCTATATACCTCCACCTCCAACGAGCTAAGTAACATGTTTTTGATACTGACAATGAATAGAAGAAGGCAATTTCGACAGATGCGTTCACTTCGATTATTTGTTGCATAGTCGTAGCTATAGAATGCCAAACTATTGTAATTGCAACTCTTTGTCGCTCAAATATTGGAATATTTTTGTGCCATGTTGAGGTAGGGCATCGTGGTTTATAATATTCGGGCGTCATTTAGTTTTAATTAATTTTTGCCTTTTAAAATGGTATTTATGGGGCGATATTTTTATGAATAATAAATATATTGTTGGTTTTTGACAACACATTCTTGAGGAGCAAATTATTATTTAAATTTCGAATTTATAAACGTGAATTTCAAATAGATTAATATATTTTAATACCCAATAGCTGTCAATAATTGGCAATCATCGCTAGCATTCAATGCAGTTAGAAAAAAATAATTAATTTCCATATAATTTTAGAAGTCTTTAAAAGGGTTTCTAAAGCCATAAAATTATCTCGAAGGTGATTTATTTAATATTTAATGTGATATTATAATAGTTCATTTATAAATTAGGATACTGTTTATAAAGGGTTATGGTAATATTTGTATTTTACATGTTTTATGGCTTGTTTTATTAAATACTTGAAGAGATTATTGTTTATCTTAAGTCTCTGGCGCACTTTATTATTGCATAGCTCATAGCATCATTATAACGAATTGCGTTAACTTTTTCTTTTCTTTTGCGAGTTGTTCTGCACACATCCCGGAATGACATACTCAAAATCGGCATTGGCGATGGGTGGGGGGGAGGGGGGGGGGGGGGGGACTAGACCCAACGAAAATAAATCTCTATCGACGCAAATAACAACTGATTACGACCTAAAATTAAATTATAGCCTGTGGAATTGATTCGTTTATTGTTTTGGATAGAATAATTTCCCACTGAAACCTGCTCCTTTCCCATAATTTATAATTGACATTGTTAATTCGCCGATATGTGGTTTACGTTTTATTTCTCTGATATTTTCAACCGCAATATTTGTTTTTTTTAGTGGGCGGTGCGGTATTTTTTTGGAAGTTAAATTTGAGGGCAATAACGTTAAAGTCATTATTGATTATTACATACACGGGCCATACCACTGGGATACATCGCCAACCGGTCCCGCAACTACTACTACTACTATCGGCATGCTGCATTTCTGCTGCATTATATATATTACGTATATAATTAAGAATGCTTTGCAGCTGTCGACAAACTCCCTATCACCCATGACATTTGCTAGAGCATCCTTATCTTTAAGGCCAGTGTCCTTTAAGAGACGTCGTAAGAAAGTCATGGGCTCTCCACCATGCTTATTCACCTCATGAGGCCGCAAAATCACAAGATTGTGCACAGGCTGGTCCTCACGGGAAAGCAATGTCCTGCAAAGCGGAGGCGGTTCCGTTCAAGTGTCAAGCCAGGGGAGACTAATGGAACACCTCCAATGATGTATAGTCTGATTGGAGATGTGTTCACTGTTCAATGATCACGGCGTTGTATTGTGGTATAAGTGTCATCCATATATTTGGTATCCTCTGCAGTTAGAGTCCTGCATGGACTCAAATATAAGAGTAATGGCATACGACTATAGATACGACCCGCCAAGCTGAGCTGCAAAGCCCCTAAATTTAGTGGGCCAGTTATTTCTCTCAGATAAACCCCGGAAACAATATGTCTAGCGCGTCGAAAGTACTTGGCCATATCTAAAATTATGTCCTCTTACAGATGAGTCAAATAAAAATGTAATAGCTCCAGTAGTTTTCGAGATATGAGGAGTTCCTGGCACCCATACCATTTCGGAACCTTTCGGAATTTATAAAATTACACAAAATACATCACCCTTCAAAGACTTTGGTATAACCATGAAACCATACTATGCTTTTTTGGTTTGTTGAATTCATTATTAGTAATCGAAAGTAAGATTAGAAGCAACATTTTCATTTTTTTATCAATATATACTAAAAGAGCACCAAAAGTGCAAGTAGCACTTTTTTCAAACGAGGTAAATTGGCCATACAGTTTGGCTACTGAGGTTTTAGAATGTGCTGATTTCATTGGGAAGGTTTTTTCATCTACATCAAACATATCGAAGAGTTGTTTAATATAACAGCATAGGCATGTTGTTATATTATTTATTAGTCAGTTATTAGTGACCCTGGAGCGCGAAAAAAACAAGTAGTGGACATATGATAATGAAAAATCACCACGAAAACAAATTGATTTTATGACCATGTGGTTTTTTTGGGATGCTGATCACGAATATGACATTTGAAAATATCGCACCTTGTTGAATACGGCTTTTTTGGATACGTGTCAATGTGCGGCACGAAAAATACAAGTAGCACAAATTTCATAATGAAAAATCATTATCAAATCAACCTGATTTTATAACATTTGGGGTTTTTTGGGATGCTGATCACGAATATCACACTGAAAAATATCGTCCCTTGTTGATTACGGCTTTTTTTTCGATACGTGTCAATGTGCGGAAAGAAAAATACAAATAGCACAAATTTCATAATGAAAAATCATTACCAAATCAACCTGATTTTATAACATTTGGGGTTTTTTGGGATGCTGATCACGAATATGACACTCATAAATGTCGTATTATCCATCCAACCAAATTTGATTTTTTCCCTTTGAAATTTTATGCTACTTGCATTTTTCGTCCCACCAGACAAACACGAAAAACGATAGTTGCGTTACCACGAATTATTTTTAACGAGTTGTATCGTGATAAGCGACCTTGAAAACCAGTATAGTTTCAGAATTACCAAACCAAAGGCCAAATTTAACAGTTTCAAATTTTTGCTACTTGTACTTTTCGTTTTGGAGCACCAAAATTGGGTTTGCACATACCAGAAATATTTATAACTACTTTCATCGCGATCAGCTACCTCGAAAACCCGTATACGTTTAGAATTATCAAACCAAACACAAAAGTTTTTAGTTTGACAGTTGTTCAGGATAAATATCCCCGACTGAATATGAATCTCTTAATTGATTATTTATTAATTATGGTACTGGTACTACTACAGTCATAAATAATCGAACCTTAAGGTTCCGTTGTAGAGAGCGCAGTCTCTCAACGTTTAATATTTTCATAAGTCAGTACAGCAGTAAGTAAAACATAAAACATAATAAGACATACAGAAAGAGATTGGAGTGTCCAGTGATAGATGCATACTGCAGTACTGGTGCGGTGGTACTCGCATAGGTCAGCTTGAGTTCAATTCCGGTTCGATGACCCCTAATATATATGGCCACTACATGGCTCCCCCCAGATCCTGAAGTAATAAAAATAGTCCGGCTGCCGGATGGCCCGCCCACTTCGAGTTGCTATGGTAGTTTGCGGTGGTTCGGGTGAATTGCAGGGACTGGGGGGAGGGAGGTCCGGGGGTGTCACTGTAGGTGGTCGACCACGGCGCGGTGGGATGGCCACAATGACGGGTTCATCGATAGCGAGGTGGGCTGGTTTGAGTCTGTCGATGGAGATGGTCTCCGGACACCCGCCCACCTCGATGACGAACGTCTTTGAGCCGCGCTGTACGACCTTGTACGGCCCGGTGTAGGGCCGCTGTAAGGTGTGCGGTGAGCGTCAGTGCGTAAAAAGACATAGCCACTGGTTGTTAGTTGTGACGGCACTGACGAGTTGGGTTGGCCATGATGTGAGGTTGGTGTGGGCATGAACTGCCGTGCGTGGTTGTGGAGGCCCGGCCTGTCGAGTTCGGAGGGTCGGTTGGCGAGGCAACGAAGTCGCCAGGCACCGTGAGTGGCTCGCTGTAGACCAGCTCGGCCGACAAACAGTGGAGGTCCTCTTTGGGGGCGGTCCCGTAGCCCAGAAGGGCCCATGGCAGTTCGTCGACCCAGTTTGGTCCAGTTAGTCGGGCTCTAAGGGAGGCCTTGAGGGAACGGTGGAACCGTTCCACCAGGCCGTTTGCCTGCGGATGGTAGGCCGTCGTCCGGTGGAGTTTGGTGCCAAAGAGTCAGTTGACGTCGGCCCACAACTCCAAGGTGAACTGACTGCCGCGGTCGGAGGATAGTTCAACCGGTACGCCGAACCGGGCGATCCAGTGGGCGACGAGAGCACGGGCGCAGCTCTCGGTTGTGGAGTCGGCGAGCGGGATGGCCTCGGGCCAACGAGTAGTCCGGTCGACGATCGTAAGCAGGTAGGTGGAGCCTCTGGATGGAGGGAGGGGCCCTACCAGGTCGACGTTGACATGGTCGAACCGGCGTCGAGGAGCAGAGAATGTCTCGAGGGGGGCCTTTATATGGCGTTGAACTTTAGAGGTCTGGCAGGCGATGCAAGCCTTGGACCAGCTCTTCACTTTTTTGGACAGGCCGTGCAAGACGAAACGCTCGGAGAGGAGTATCCTAGTGGAGCGGATTGATGGGTGGGACAGTGAATGGACCACATCGAACATGTGGCAGTGCCACGTGCTGGGGACTATCGGCCGAGGTTGGCCCGTAGAGACGTCACAGAGGAGCGTGACGTCATCATCCGCGAGTGTGACGATAGATCGAGGCTACCAGGGTTTGCCCGGAAGGCCTGGAGTTCGTCGCCCTCCCGTTGGGCTGCCGACATGGCCTTATAGTCGACCCCGAGTTGGGTCGACAGATGGCCCACGAAGCTGCGAGAGAGGGCGTCCGCGACCTGGTTGTCCTTTCCGTCTACGTGGCGTACATTCATGGTGAATTCCGAGATGTACGCCAGGTGGCGCTGTTGACGGGGGGACCAGGGGTCAGTGACCTTTGAGAAGGCCTGAGTTAGGGGTTTATGGTCCGTGTTGGCCACAAACGTTCGGCCTTCGAGAAAATAACGGAAGTGGCGGTCCGCGAGGTATAAGCCGAGGAGTTCGCGGTCGTAGGCGCTGTACTTCCGTTCAGGAGGGCGAAGTTGTTGGCTGAAGAACGCGAGCGGCCGCCACTTGCCATCGGTCCACTGTTCCGACAGCTGAGTCTGATGCGTCGGTGGTGACGGAGGTCGGTGCATCGTGGCGAGGGTGGACGAGCATGGCGGCGTTTGCGAGGGCCCGCTTGGAGGACTCGAAGGACGTGGCTAGTTCGGGAGTCCAGTCGACGTCCTTAGCCTTGGTGGCGACGGTGGCGTAAAGTGGCTGCAGTGTGGCAGCAGCTGCGGGTATAAATCGGTGGTAAAACGTTACCATACCGATAAACTCCCGCAACCCTTTGGTGGTGGTTGGACGCCGGAAGGAGCGGATGGCTTCTACCTTATCGGGGAGCGGATGGGCGCCGGATGCATTGACGACGTGGCCCAGGAACTGGATTTCCGCCACCCCGAACACGCACTTCGCAAGGTTGACAACAAGGCCGTAGTCTTGGAGCCGCTGGAAGAGTTGACGCAGATGGGCGAGGTGTTCCTCGGGGGTTGCACTCGCGATGACGATATCGTCGAGGTACACGTAGAGGAAGTCCAGCCCGGAGCACACAGAGTCCATCAGGCGTTGGAAGGCCTGGGCGGCGTTCTTGAGGCCGAACGGCATACAAACGAATTCAAAGAGGCCGAACGGAGTGACAACGGCGGTCTTGGGAATGTCTCCGGGCGCCACGGGGATCTGGTGGTAGCCCCGCACCAGATCGACCTTGGAGAATATTGTGGCCCCTGCGAGTCGCGCCAAGAAGTCCTGGATGTGCGGGACGGGGTACCGACCGGGGGTCGTGGCATCATTGAGGAGACGGTAGTCGCCGCAGGGCCGCCAACCGCCGTTTGGTTTGGGCGCCATGTGGAGGGGAGACGACCAGGGGCTATTCGAACGGCGAATAATCCCCATCACCTCCATCTTGCGGAACTCTTCACGCGCGATCTCGAGTTTATCTTGAGGAAGTCGACGGGCGCGGGCGTGAACGGGAGGACCAGTGGTCGGAATGTAATGCTCCATGCCGTGACGAGTGGACGAGTCCGAGAAGGTTGGCGTCATGATGGTGGGGAACTCTGCCAGGAGGTCGGAGTAAACTCGGTCCATGGAGGTCGACGCGAGGTGAGGATGGGTTCCCAGGATGGTGGAGGAGGAGCAACGGAGGGGGATCGGCTGGAAAGTTTCCATGTCAATGAGTTGCTGCCACTTAACGTCAACCATCAGGGCGTGGTCGCAGAGGAAATCAGCCTCAAGCAACGGTTGGGGGACGTCTGCGATCACAAAGTCCCAGTGGGTCCGCCGGTCGTTGAACCACAGAGGGATAGAGCGCGTCCCATAGGAACGAATCGATGATCCGTTGACGGCGCGGAACGGCGGCCCAGTATGTCCGGAATGGGTGTCGAATCCGCTGGCGGGGAACACACTCACCTGGGCGCCGGTGTCCACGAGGAAGTGGCGCCCGGAGTTCCGGTCCCAGAGGTAGAGGAGGTTATCCCGCTGTTTGTATCGACCAGTCGACGCCGCGGCTACCGTCGGCTGGTCGGGGCGTTTCCCGGGAAGGAACACGGCACCTTGCACTGCTTGGCAGCGCTACCAAACCGAGCGTGGTAGTAACACACGCTTTTGGTGTCAGGCTGAGCAGTGCCGGAGGAGTTTATGGAGGAGTCCCTGGGACGACGCGAGTTTGTCATCCCCCTGTTGACGCCGGCCAGTTGGGATTGTCCCTGGCGTTTGGCCAACCAGAGAACGTCGGCGGTCGCAGCCAGGGCGCGGGGGTCCTCAAAAGAGTCGTTCGAGATTTGTAGCCGAACGTCCTCGGGGAGCTGTTCGAGGAAGAGTTGCTCGAACAGCAAACACGGCGTGTGCCCAGTGAGGAGCCCCAGCATCTCAGAAATGAAACCAGCGACCAGGAAAAAACCCCATAGCAAAAATGGTTTTGTGCTTTCTATTTGCTAGGTATATATTGACAGACATTATTTCATAATAACAGACAGTATTTGCGCGGGAAGGTTGATGCGGAAAGGTATTTGTGGTTGATCGCGGAGAAGATATTGCGTAGTGGTGGATTGTGGAGAAGATAATGCGTAGTGGTAGATCGCGGAGAAGATAATACGCAGTGGTGGATCGTGGAGAAGACGCGTGCGCAGTGCGCAGACGCGTGCGCAGTGGTGGATTGCTGAGAAGATAATGCGTAGTGGTGGATTGCGGAGAAGATAATGCGTAGTGGTGGATCGCGGAGAAGATAATACGTAGTGGTGGATCGTGGAGAAGATAATGCATAGTGGAGGATCGTGGAGAAGATAATGCGTAGTGGTGGATCGCGGAGAAGATAATACATAGTGATGGATCGTGGAGAAGATAATGCATAGTGGAGGATCGTGGAGAAGATAATGCGTAGTGGTGGATCGTGGAGAAGATAATGCATAGTGGTGGATCGCGGAGAAGATAATGCGTAGTGGTGGATTGTGGAGAAGATAATGCATAGTGGTGGATCGCGGAGAAGATAATGCGTAGTGGTGGATCGCGGAGAAGATAATGCGTAGTGGTGGATCGCGGAGAAGATAATGCGTAGTGGTGGATTGCGGAGAAGATAATGCGTAGTGGTGGATCGCGGAGAAGGTAATGCGCAGTGGTGGATTGCTGAGAAGATAATGCGTAGTGGTGGATTGCGGAGAAGATAATGCGTAGTGATGGATCGCGGAGAAGATAATGTGTAGTGGTGGATCGCGGAGAAGATAATGCGTAGTGGTGGATTGTGGAGAAGATAATGCGTAGTGGTGGATCGCGGAGAAGATAATGCGTTGTGGTGGATCACGGAGAAGATAATGTGTAGTGGTGGATCGTGGAGAAGATAATGCATAGTGGAGGATCGTGGCGAAGATAATGCGTAGTGGTGGATTGTGGAGAAGATAATACGTAGTGGAGGATCGTGGAGAAGATAATGCGTAGTGGTGGATTGTGGAGAAGATAATGCATATTGGTGGATCGCGGAGAAGATAATGCGTAGTGGTGGATTGTGGAGAAGATAATGCGTAGTGGAGGATCGTGGAGAAGATAATGCATAGTGGTGGATCGTGGAGAAGATAATGCGTAATGAAGATTTTGTGAAGCGAAACTGGATCAATCAATCGTCAGATGCCTAACTGTCCAGAGTGTGTTGTATTTTTTATAATGTTTACACTTTACTGCTCGTAGGATGATATTTGTCGAGTTAGTCATCATACTCAATATTATATATTTAGGATCACCGCTCTGTGAAGATGGTAAAATCTCATCCATTTTAGATTTACATGCCGAACGATGTAACGATTCTCTGAATAATTACTGTATATAAATTTTTCTACAGTAAATAACTCGATGCCATTTTATAATTGCGTAAATTTCGTTTATTTATTTCTTACGATCTTCGGAGTTTGAAAGGTACAGTAGATGGAGCCGAGCCGTATTCCGCGGAGATAGAAAGGTACAGTAGATGGAGCCGAGCCGTATTCCGCGGAGATAGAAAGGTACAGTAGATGGAGCCGAGCCGTATTCCGCGGAGATAGAAAGGTACAGGAGATGGAGCCGAGCCGTATTCCGCGGAGATAGAAAGGTACAGTAGATGGAGCCGAGCCGTATTCCGCGGAGATAGAAAGGTACAGTAGATGGAGCCGAGCCGTATTCCGCCTCGTGTTAGTGTTTGAGGATACGATTATACTTTTCTACAAGATGAATTTCATGTAGCATTATTTTGCTAAATTACTCAATCAATTCGAACTCAATTTGGATTTACGTCATATAGGCACTGCATTAAACGATTTATTCAGTCACAAAAATCCGCAGCATCTTAGAAATTATTATTTATTAGGTGAGGCTAAATAATTTTTGTAATTAAGTAAATATGTTGTGCTCTGTTATCGTTAATTAATTTATTGTTAATTAATTATCAGTGATATATTTGTCAATATACTTATATATATATTAAGCATTCAATTTTCAGAAATTAGGGAAATCCGGAAATCTAGCTTTACCAGCGCGGGGAAGGTACATTTGCGGAGGTTTAATTTTTTTTTCTCGAAGTTTATTGAAATCCATATCATTGAAGAACTCATGAGCTCTTACGTCATTAAAATCTCCCACATAGCCCAGTCTAAGGAACTCCGTTTTCTGTAAAAGTTTCAGTATGATATCTTTGGTTTCCCCTTTAGTGTCACTTGGAAGTAATCTCATATTCGGTTCCTCTTGTTTTATTGCCTCATATTCTTCATAATCCGTTCTACTTACTAATGGGGTTCACGACTCAAATTCAAATCCAGATTAATGGCGTTTACAGAATTCAATAAGATGCTAAAATAGCCGAGCTATTGGTGTTTTCAGTTTAACAATAATTATTCAAAATAAGAAAACGATCTGTGATTGGTCGTGACGTCACTATACGCCTCCGTATTCCATTTATATCAACATTCAGATACCTAATACTATCTTTGTATAAATTGGGGCAGTTTGTTACTGAAGGGACTGCTATATTAGTACTGTAGTACAGGGGTACAGTGCAGCAGTCACCGGTACAAGCACTACAGCACTGTATACGTGCTTGTTTATACGGCGAACGGAGAGTAAACGGGACAACGGCAAGGCACAAGGGGGAGCGAACAGGGATTCCCGGAACAACGGCAATGTGTATTAGTAGTATTAAAATCAGTACCAATTATCCATAAACCGGTACTTTAGATATTGTATGTAATTTACATATAATTGCAATGTATAATCCTAATAAAAATATAATCTATAAAATAAACTGTCTTATGATATATATTTTAATGGATGTGCAACTTTAACTTCTTCTTTCTTTTATCTGCGACGCAATCAAATATATCTGTAGCCGTAGCCTATAGACTTTCGTCTATTGGTTTGTTGTTACTGTAGTAATTCGTGTAAAGTCTGGTTAATTAATCTGGTTATGAATTTGAGTCGTGAACCCCATTTAGGTCTGTTAGTGTCTGGATTAATTTTATAAACATATCTAAACGGAGTTAATCCGCAGCGCATTTCGAATATAAAAATTCCGAAAGACCACCAATCCGTTGCAAATCCATAACTATCATCTTTAATCCTAGCTGGACAATAATATACTTTGGTACCGCAAAGCGTTCTGGTACTTTTGGAGCTGCTCATGCCAGTTTTTGTGCAACCAAAATCGCCTAGCATTATGTGACCTTCTTCATCTAGAAAACAATTTTCGGCTTTTAAATCGCGATATATAATTCCATTTTCATGCAAAAATCCAAGAGCGCAAGCTATTTCCGCAGCATAGAACTGGGTTCGTATCTCGTCCAGATAATGACGTGTCAATCTATAACACAGATCAATTTGATCAAACAAATCGCCTCCTTCAGCTAGTCTAAGTAGCAAAAAATAGTGTCTAGGATCCTGGAACGATTCATGCAGTTGCACAATAAATGGACACTGGTGAACCAATGCTAACGCCTTTATCTCATCTTCAAAATATCTCTTGTTGTCTTCAATTAGTTGATCCATACGAACATTACGTACATTGATTTGAGGATTACGTTTAAGAAATTCTGAAATAGTGGGATTTTTAGAAATTATCTTTAAAGCATATAATTTATTAGTTATTTTGTGGCGGACTTTATAAACTTCTGATGTGGCTCCCGTGCCGAGAGATTTAATTTCCTCGAAGGGTTCAGGCACTGAAGTTTCATCTTCTCGGAGTGGCTCCACCTTTATTACACTACTTTGTACTTCTACTTGTTGCGGTTCTTCTAATATCGGCTCAGGTGATATAGTGTTTCTTAATGTTGTAAGCAAACGTTGTGTTCGATTCCGTATGGCGCCCCATAATTCTGCAATCCTACTCATTGTGCAGAAGTAAAGCCCACTAAAAGCTCCGGTTATATCGCCATCAACATCTGTCTGAAGATCTGAAAACTAATTAAGAATTCTATTTACATTTCCATATAAATTTTCTCAATATAATTGTTATTACATTTATTGTTACATTCTACATACATTAACTATGATTGGGTAAGATTGGATTGCTTCATAAAGAAAGCAGTTCTGTTCAATAATGTGGTAGATTATTGATTTGAGCCAATGTTGTAGTTTCTGAGAATGACGCACATTCTTTGAAGTTGATCAAAGAGCTTCACAGAAGGGTGAATACAAAACAAAGACCAAAGACCCAAGACTTTACTCGCAGTTCTGTAAAAAACAAAGAGGTAATGTCGATGTATAGGCCCCAAAGAGCGTTATGTCCCATTGCCATTTAAAAGAGCAGGTTAGTAAAGGAGCAGGTTACAGAGGGGTGTTGGGGGAACCAAAAGAATAAAAGAAAGTTAACACATGTTATAAGATTATGCATGTCTTTATTATTTGGGTTTTTGTTTTGTACTCACCCACCCAGAGAGTCATAACTTGGGGACCCTAAGAATTGATTCTGGTTTTGACATGATATTTTGATTCAAAAATTATGATTGATATATTAGTCCAGTAGATCTAGCAATAAAGAGTGGGTAACCTAAAACTAAATCGCAATTCATCCCAACCAAATTTTTTATTCTACATTATCTTGCTAATATCACCAAAAATGTCTATAAAAATAAATTAGGCGGATCATTTTCAAAACCATGTTTCTTTCCTTAGCAACAGGGGATTTTACTTAGAAACAAGGGGTCAATAGGTAGGATTTTCCCCAAATTTGGTACAGACAATCCTTAGTCCACAGTGACTAAGGATAGTTGACTTCATAGATAGTTACCATTTAGTTTTCAGAGCAACGGAAATTTGTCTAATAATTTAACCATTTTTAATATCAATTTTTCTGGTACAATATAGGAAGCTTATTTACACAACCTCTCTACTAAACGGGTGGATGTAACCTCGCCTATCGAATTTATCGACCTCAAAAACCTTTATCCCCAAAAATTTATTGGTTATATTTTAAACTATTGTGGTTTTAAATTAAAACAAATGATTAAATTACACCTAAAATCAATATAGCAAGCCCAATTAATTATGTGAAAAATCTTCGCTAACATTTAATGGAAATTATGAAATTTTTGATATGGGAGAGTTCTATAAATTTTCATTTGCTGCAAATTGGTCAATGGACGTAATTGAAGCATCCTCGTTAAGTAAGATACAAAATTTTATGGTAGCAGGTGTTTTAGGTAGGTTTAGCTAGTAATTTCGACACTGGTTCCGATATCCCACTTCCCTCTATAAATATTTTGTAGTAGCTAGTTCTTTTTACTATTTGTATAGAAAATGTTCCAGAACATATTAGCTATTAATTAAAAAAAAATTATGTTCTAGTACAAATATTTGTTGTTCTAGAACATGTTTTAGAAAAAAAAATCTGGATTCTATTTAAAACGCATGGAATCGTTCTAAAACGTGTTTTAAATCCAAAAAAAAAAATTGTGAAAAAATATTGTGAAAAAAATTTTTTGAAAAAAAAAATTTTGAATTTTTATTTTATTGAATTTAAACACGTTTTAGAACGATTCCATGCGTTTTAAATAGAATCCAGATTTTTTTCTAAAAAATGAGCTAACATCTTCTGGAACATTTTCTATACAAATAGTAACAAGAACTAGCTACTACAAAATATTTATAGAGGGAAGTGGGATGTCGGAATCAGTGTTGAAATTACTAGCTAAACCTACCTAGAACACTAGCTACCATAAAATTTAGTATCTTACTTAACGAGGATGCTTCAATTACGTCAATTGACCAAATTTATAGAACTCTCCCCATATCAAAATATATAATTGTTGTAAAAAAAATCTTGCCCCCAGTCACCGCCACCAGTTAACTCGATGGCATGCCTTGTATATACTGTAGTACACCTTGGTGACAGGTCAGTGTAAATTTTATTAATTACCCATTGAATTGTAGCATATTGTGCAATTAATTAAATTATTCTGGAACGTCACTAATTTGCTACTTACTCTTCCCTACTGTTACTTTTTTTTGGCTTGTGTTATGCAAATTTATGTAGAGAACTTCGGCATTACTATGGTATGTATAAGCAAAAATTGAAAATTTTAATATGACATTTTCTGTACTTATCTTTTGTTGTTCTAGAAGAAAAATATTTGTTCTAGAACATTTTTTTTTACAAAACTATAGCTAATATGACACAACATTAAAAAAAAAGCATAGCAAAAACTAGCAACTACAAAAAAAATTCCGGTCATGGGTACACATACTATAGTATGTAGTAGTGTCTTTCATTTTTATACACGTTGTAAAACGATTCCATACGTTTTAAATAGAATCCAAATTTTTTCTAAAAAATGTTCTAGAACAAAAAATATTTGTTCCAGAACATAATATTTTTAAAAAAGAATAGTTGACATGTTCTGCAACATTTTCTATACAAATAGAAATAAGAACTAGCTACTACAATATATTACAATTGCTAATAATATATACTACAATTGTAGCTACTACAATATATTTATAGAGGGAAGTAGGATATCGGAACCAGTGTCGAAATTACTATCTAAACCTACCTAAAACACTAGCTACACCATAAAATTTAGAACAATAATTTTTCTTGTCCGTTGAAATCACTCATTCTGTCTTCTGATTTTGACTTTTTATGATATAGTTACATGCACGGAAACAATTATTAATGAAAAAGTAATGCCGAGAACTTCAATATGTTCCGCAAAATAATTTTTATATACACCATCTCCCGTAATACAACAACCATTTTCAGGGGGTCGGAGCCCCCCCCCCCCCCCTAATTTTTTCAAATTTCAATCATATGCTAAGAAATTTGGCATGATGATAGATCGACACCTTTCCTTACTGCTGGCCTGGCCGGATTTTTCAACTTCTCAGTTATTCCATACAACTAACAAGCCCTTAAAAAATGTCCATTATAGTTTAACCACCTCTGTAGACTTTATTTATCGTCTTTGGAATGTAAACTGGATATTTATAAATCGATATAATTCTAATGTTTTTTGTCTTTATTCTAGAATATTAATTAGAAGACCGTTATGACTTCTTACTGTAAAAGTATTCATCACTATCTATCTACACAAAAGTATTCATCACTATCTATCTACACCATGTCCCAGAATATCGTGTCATAATTCAGTGACACGCCCCCCCCCCCCCCCCCCCTAATTTTTTTACAAATCGTAATGAAATTCCATGAAATTTGAAACAGAGATAGTTTCACCTCCCGACCACTGACTGGGTGAGTCAGAATTTTTATTTTTGCTGTCAATCTTTAGCTACAAGCGTTTAAAAAAAGTGTCTCCAGCGATATTACAGTTCCAGTTACTTTACAAGTGAACAGTGACAAAAACTGTTCCAGTTACAATGCAGTTATTCTTCAACCTTATACTGATTTGTTGGTACTGATAGAAAGCTGGCCATGCAAGGATTCCAAATATGTAACACAATTTGAATTTCGTTGAAAAATAGCGGAGATATGGGCGTTTAAATTTTGCATGGTTATGCACCTAAATGTTCCCATAAATTCATCATAATCTGGAATATTTTGTTTATCCAAATACGTAGCTGGACAACAATGCATTACATCTTTAATCCATCTACATCTTCACTCCTACTACATCTTTAAATTATTATGTAGCTATTCATGCATTTAAAAAATGTTCCAGAATATGGTTTATTTATTAATAGAATAAAATAGCCTCGCCCCGGTGCATAACCATGCAATATTTGAACGCTCTTATCTCAGCTATTTTTCAACAAAATTCAAATTGTGTTACATATTTGGAATCCTTGCATGACCAGCTTTCCCATTGCTATAAGATAGAAGAATAACTGCGGTGTAACTGGTTTATTATCGTTGGAAACACTTTTTTAAAACGCTTGTAGCTAAAGATTGAAAGCAAAAATAAAAATTCTGGCTCACCCAGTCAGTGGTCGGGAGGTGAAACTATCTCTCTTTCAAATAGTTTCAAATATGTATTTATATTGTATATCGGGTGAACTCCTCCGAAGCTATAGCTCGTCCGTCAATGAAAGTTTGTAAAAGCTTCTGTGGGATGTAACTGGCCCTTCGCCCCGCAACCCAGTTTTTCCCCCATACGCTAAAATACTCTGAAACCTACTGTAAAGGTTTTTCTGGGATATGACTGATTTGTTTTCTTTGCTAACCAGTTCCCCCCTCCAAGGCGTTGGAATCCTTTAGGAGGGATCTGAGCTGTTCGATTGGCCAGCCGGCTTGGGAAGGTTGCCCTAGTTACCCATAGCCCTGCGTTGAGTTAGTTCTGATTTCGACCAATCCCGAGCTACTGAACTGAAATTATCCTGTCTCACTGCTGATTACATGTGTTGAACGGGATTCTTGGAAAATAAGAGAGCTAAAGTCACGGGACTTTGTTATGATTTTGAGACTTTATTATCAGAGTTTTAAGACCGTTTTGAGATAGCGAAATGTTTTCTGCCTTTTTATAAGAACATTAGTAGGCTAAATTATAGAAAGCATAGCTATTATCTCGACTTCCCAATTCAATCAAACGAACGGTTCAATTCGCTATTAACGATTCAATGCAATCTAATTATATCTTAACCTACCGTCATACTGCTTT
Source organism: Nemertoderma westbladi (assembly GCA_032718475.1). Classification (NCBI taxonomy): domain Eukaryota; kingdom Metazoa; phylum Xenacoelomorpha; order Nemertodermatida; family Nemertodermatidae; genus Nemertoderma; species Nemertoderma westbladi. The sequence goes on from JAUCBJ010007572.1 coordinate 75,263, forward strand.
TACTGTTTGTAATTTTGTATCAGTATAATTGGATGTTATTAGTTGAAGAATATCAATAATCAACCCGCATTTTCCCAATATCCTTGATACACTACAGGTTAGAGAGAAGGGTTATGTACAACCATTGCGACTTTATTATTGTGTTTGTAGTGAATCTAATGTTGTTTGACAGACACTACCTGAGTCCAGTGCATGTCTCTTTATACCTGATCAAAGTCAGTAACTGTCGGCATATCAGTGAGCAGTGTTGTGCGTTACCGGTAGCGTGCGTGATTGTAAAGTGATTTGGATCTGATAATAAAGCATTCCTAAAGAATGCGCCCTATGCTTGAAATTTAAGCCATATCGTTGTGTGTAATATCAGTCATAACTCTGTTTACATAGGTAGAGCGCCACGTCCTAAAAGGAACTGCTAATATTTCCCGAAAGTGAATAATATTTGTAGAGATTATATATTAGTAATCAATCGAATAATACAGTAGGCTTGACCGCAAATAAATTTAAGCCCACGAATCCAGTCTCCCGGTGTTATAAACGGGTCATTTGGACGCGCATGGACTGGCTTCGGCTAATGTTTTTGGTTTGTTTTGTATTAAATCTTATCATCTTAAAAAAGGCAGATTATCAATAAAGACATATAAATTTCGGCAGGTTAAACTGCTGAAGGTCTATAAAAGCGCGTACAAAGTTATATCAGTTCAACATCAGGATGTGGAAAAAGTTTCGAAAAACTTTATTAAAGTGTCTTTTTTTATTTCGAAAAATAGCCTCATAATAGGAAAATTGCCATAGACTCAATGATAGAAACACCAGCTGCTGCTGCCCATGAGGGCATAGTAAGTTACTACTATTTATTGAATGGATAGGCTCAAACTGCAGAGAAGTATATTACTTACTAAATTTATTACTCCCTCACTTTATCTCAGACAGTAATCAAACATCAACTGTTAGTTTTGTAATGTATTACAGTATCCCTCCAGCTGAAGGTAGATTGGGCACAGCCCCCCCCCCCAAAATTTTTAAAATAGCTAGTTTTTATTACTTAAAAAAAAATATTCTAGAACATATTGTCTATTCATTTTTTTTGTTAATATTGTTCTAGAACAAATAATTGTTGTTTAGAACAAACTTAATTAAATAGATTTTTTGTTATGAAATTTAGTTTTTCTTACATTTTTATAAATGTTCTTGAACATATCGTCTATTTATTTTTGTTAAAAGTAATGTTCTAGAGCAAATAATTTTTGTTCTAGAACATTTTAAAAATTTGTTTTTTTGTGGTGTTTTTTATAAAAAGTTACTAAATTGTTAAAATTAAGACGTCTAGCAGATGTGCTTAGGTACCCAACTACACTACGTTTGGCTATGGACGGTTTTCTTATAGATACCAATAATGTATAAAATAGCTGAGAAGTGAGCGATAAAATGTTTCATGACATGCTATTTTATTCTATTTATTAAATACATCATATTCTGGAACATTTTGTTAATGTATGAATAGAGCTACAGTACGTAATAGTATGATTAAAGATGTAATCCATTGTTGCCCAGCTACGTATTTGGATAAACAAAATTTTCCAGAATATGATGCATTTATGGCATAGAATAAAATAGCCTAGTGTAGATACATAACCATGCAACATTTGGACACCAATTTGTCAACGAAATTCAGATTGTGTTACATATTTGGAATCCTACTGTATTATATACTATACGTTTGAAGAATAACTGCGCGGTGTAAATGGTGCAATATAGACGGAAACACCTTTTTCAAACACTTGTATTGCTAAATATTGAAATCAAAAATAAAAATTCTGGCTGACCCAGTAAGTGGTCAGGAAGGGAAACTATCTCTGTTTCAAATTTCATACAATCTTATTAGAAAAATTCGGAGGGGGGGGGGGGGGGGGTGTCACTGAATTACGACACTATAATATAGTGTCGTAATTCAGTGACACCCCCCCCCCCCCCCCTCCGAATTTTTCTAATAAGATTGTATGAAATTTGAAACAGAGATAGTTTCCCTTCCTGACCACTTACTGGGTCAGCCAGAATTTTTATTTTTGATTTCAATATTTAGCAATACAAGTGTTTGAAAAAGGTGTTTCCGTCTATATTGCACCATTTACACCGCGGACATGTGGACTGTGTCTGGGACATGTGTATACAGTTGTTCCAAACTTTTGGCATAACAGCATTTAATTGGATACACTGCTGGCCTACCACATTATTGGTACATAGTAAAATATAACTATATAACTATCTCCCCTTTATTAAAAGTTTGGTACTGTGTGTTATAGCAGGTAACCCCCCCGCCCCAAAAAAAAAAATTTCTATTAGCTAGTTTTTTTACTATTAATTTTTTAGAAATATTCTAGAACATGTTAGCTAATTTAAAAAGATGTAAAAATTTTGCTAGAAAAATATTTTAATTTCTAGAACATTTTTTTATAAATAATAAAAATTTTATGTTCTATTTTTCTTATTAATAAATGTTCTAGTACATCATAGCTATTCAAAACTAGAAAAAATGTTCTATAACAAGTATTTTTTTTTTTTTTTTTAGAATTCTAACTTAAATTGTAGCTGGCAAGCTGGAGTAGGGAATAAATTATATTGAAGCTAGTTGTTTTTTAATAGCCAGGTTTAACGTCTAATTAAGTCCAGAACAGTTTGTTACAGTACTTTGTGTAGAAGTTTCTTTCTTACTGTAGTTATAAGCTTCCTAGCTATAATCTACTTAGCTTTAATTAATTAAAGTAAATACCAGGCCACTTTAATTTGTAGAACTTATAAGAATCTAGAAATTAGCTAGAAATTAAGATTTTGGAGTACTACTGTAAAACATAAGGGTACTAGAAAATAAGGTTTTCTCATGACTACGGGCGCTTTCACTGGGTGAATACAAAACAAAGACCAAAGACACAAGACCCAAATAATAAATACCTGTTCAAAACACATGTGTTAACTTTCGTTTATTGTTTTGGTTTCCCCAACGCGCCTCTGTAACCTGCTCCTGTATATGGCAATGGGACCTACCGCTCTAAGGCAATGGGATCTATCGCTGTTCGGGACCTATCGCTCTTTGGGACCTAGCGCGCTTCGGGATCTAATGCTCTTTGGGACCTAGCGCGCTTCGGGATCTAACGCTCTTTGGGACCTAACACAACTTTTACCTCTTTGTTTTGTACAGGTCACAAAGAGTGTTAGGTCCCATTGCCATTTAAAGGAGCATGTTAGTAAAGGAGTTGGATACAGATGCGTGTTGGGGGAACCAAAACAATAAACGATTGTTAACACATGTTACAATATTATGCAGGTCTTTATAATTTGGATCTTTGGTCTTTGTTTTGTAGTCACTCCGCTTTCACTAAACATTTACGGTAAAAATGACGAACAGAGTGTAGCTGAACGGTGACGTGTATGCAGTCAACACAACTCATGCGTTGAGCATATTTGGTGATATCCTGATGATCTACGACAGTTTGATTGATTAGCGACGGTTTTGCCTAATGCTGCTCTGGAATGGAATGAAATTTGATTTTACAAGAATTTGGGTTATTAAAAACGAAAATCGAAGCAGCTTGAATAATTTTTCCCTACTGTAGAGGCATTCTTACATGCGCAGCAGTAATAATTTTGGTGCTGTAATATTACCACCCCAGTACATGTTTTCGAAAATTTTTTTTTTCGGTCGGATCCACACTAGTGATACCTACGTACAAACAAAAAAATCAGACGTTTTCGTTAATATTTGTAGATTTTAGAGGGAGGGGTCAATATGACCCCCCCGGTATTTGTACAGCATTTTATAGCCCGGTACTAATAGGGTTAAGCAGAAAATAGCGGCTAGAAATTAACCCACAAATTAATATATATTTTGGAGGACTAGAAATGAGGTTAATTTGTTTATTTTCTAGATTCAACAAATTAAATGGCCTTAACTATCGGAAAACATTGAAATTTTACAATATTCTATGAAATAAAATTTCCGTTTCATCTAATGCAACTTCATTAATAAAAAACAATTTTTTAAGCTTTTATAAAATTCGTCCTAGAACAAAATATATTTGTTCTAGAACCTTTTTCTATGCTAAATAATAGCTATCATGTTCAAGAAAACCTCCAAAAAAGATAAATAATCTAGGTAGGTATAATAAAACTTATTCTTAAATTGTGAAAGAGCATCGACGTAGAAAAGGTTTGCAAGTAATTTGAGCAAAATCCATTCACACACTGAGACGATATTGCAACTTTAGTGTCTGCAAGGCGAACTACAAAACGGAACTCAATATCCAATATTGGTTTATGTGGTTAAGCGGCTCTTTAGAATTTGAATCGCAGCAACTATGGAAGCAATATTGTAAAATAATACAGATCAATTTATTTTGTAACACTAAGTACTGTACATAGTACTGTATATCGCTATGTTATATTAAATAATTTAGCACAAAAAGTACCAATTTTAGAATAAAATTACGTATTACATGGGAAAAAAAACGTAGAACATATTTTTTTAAATTTTCTCTCGACCCTTTATTAACCTCGCTGAAGCTCGGTAAATAAAATGCCTCGAGAATAATGAAAAAAAGTTCTACTTTTTTTCCCATGTAATAAATAATTATTTATCATCATTTTACTGTGCGTTCTATATGTTAAACATCGTTTTTACAAATATACATCTTTATATTCATTATTGACCGGTTGTTTTGTTGTTTTTCCTGTTGTTTTAACCTGAGGAGTAGGAACCAGCCGAGGCTTTCCTACTCCGAGGGGAGTAGGAACCAGCCGAGGCTTTCCAACTCCGAGGGGAGTAGGAACCAGCCGAGGCTTTCCTACTCCGAGAGGAGTAGGAACCAGCCGAGGCTTTCCTACTCCGAGGGGAGTAGGAACCAGCCGAGGCTTTCCTACTCCGAGAGGAGTAGGAACCAGCCGAGGCTTTCCTACTCCGAGGGGAGTAGGAACCAGCCGAGGCTTTCCTACTCCGAGGGGAGTAGGAACCAGCCGAGGCTTTCCTACTCCGAGGGGAGTAGGAACCAGCCGAGGCTTTCCTACTCCGAGAGGAGTAGGAACCAGCCGAGGCTTTCCTACTCCGAGGGGAGTAGGAACCAGCCGAGGCTTTCCTACTCCGAGGGGAGTGTGTGTCTAGATCACATATTATATGATACAGTGAGTGATACATTTATATAACGTTGCGTTTTCAAATATTTGATAATATTTATTTTTAATAGACTAACTTTGTGGTTAATTATCATTAAAAATAAAATAAACTTCTTTACGTAAAAGCAACCACAACAACAACCACAACCACAACCGAAAACCGTTATAAACGTTAAGGGAAAGGAGCAGGTTACAGTGGCAGGTTATTCTAACCAAAACATTAAACGGGAGTGAAGACCGCAGGTTCCAGATTCATTTTTATTCATATTAACGGTTATCGGCTGTGATTGTCCGCTGTCGGTTGATAATATACTGTATTTATTAAGCGATAGATTGCATGTCTGCAGTTTCTTTATGGTGTAATACATATATTCTCAATATCAACAAAGTTGGTACAATTTCTCTCTCTCCACTATTAAGTACTTATAATATATATAGTGTATATATACTATACTTTCAATAGTGGCAATAATGTCATAGAGAATCGTATAGGCCTCTACCATTTTAAACTTGTACTACTACTACTTATGGTCAGGTCAGGTATTCTAGGTCATTGATCAAGAAAACTTGCCACCTCCATGCAGCATAAAGGAGGTGCCACCTGTAGCTGCATAGACCCTCTTACTAGGGCAAATCTGGTCCTGTAACTAGGACCCCCTTCGTTCTGGGATAAGGACGCCCTTGGTCCTGGATTAAGGACCCATATACTTGGCTGCAGGGGTATATGGCCTGACCAGGCAGATGGTGATCTACCAATGGCTGGTCAGGAGTAGAGTGTTCTCATGTCCACTCTGAGAGCACTTCACTGCGACCTGCACCTGGCAGCAAGGGTACAGGGCATGACCCAGCAGATGAGCTGCAACAGCCAATGGTGGGTCATGTGCGCCAGAGTAGATATGGGTGATGGGCCTCATATCTGACTCCATTGCGACACCCACCCTGTGGAATGGCAAACCAGGGTGTGGTATTTGCCCCGAGAGCTGACTCGGCAAAAAAGCACCCCCCAACCCCCACTATGGATTACATTAGCAATGCGGAGGTCCGGCCACTAGAGGCCAGTGGAATTACCGGACACAATCGGCCTCACAGGCGTCAGTTAACTCCTGACCGGCTGCCTGTCTCACCCCCTACTGGAGAGAGAGCAGCCAACAATTATTTGAGTCCCTTTCCTGATGACCTTTCTGGCCCAAACCCTGGGTCACCAGGAAGGCCAGATTGTGATGGGGAGAGGGATTCCGGATTTGGAGGGTACTCTCATGTTCCACCCCGACCAACAAAGCCATTGGTGAATCTGAGGCAAGTCACAAGACTAGCCTCAGTAAACACCCTAACACTCGGGTCCCCAATGCGACAAGGTGAGCTGACTGCCTTGGCAGATAAGCTTTCTCTTAGCGCAGTGGGTGTTCAAGAGCACCGAATGCAGACTGGACAGACTGATGAGGTTCTGATTAAGGACATGGGGGGCGGTTGGCGACTCGCCCTCGCGTCAGCAGATGATAGTGGCAATGGTGGAATTGGTCTATTGATGAATCCAACTGCACATGCAGCATTGGACAAAATAGACCAAATCTCTAACCGCATCATCCGTTGCCACTTCTCATGTTCTGGAAGACTGGCTAAGAAGTTTCCTAAGGTGGTTCTGATTGTGTGCTACTCTCCAACTAGTGTTGCCCCTGTAGAGGAGGTGGAAAATTTCTACCACAATCTACAAGCAGCTACTGATGGAGTGGATCAGCATGCATTCTTAACATTCCTGGGAGACTTTAATGCAAGTCTGCATCAATCACCTACATCGCCCTGGGTCTATAGCAATAGTGTTAACCGAAATTCTGTCCATCTTCAGGATTTTATCTCTGGAAATGGATTGTTTTCGGCTGGAACCCAGTTCAAGAAGCGAACTGGAAAGCTATGGACTCATAGTGGACCCAGTGGTCACAAGTCCCAGATAGACCATATTCTGTTTCGTAGGAAATACAGGAGCTCTATACAAGACTGTAATGCATTTACACTTCGACCCTTCTCCAGTGATCACCGCCTTATTGTGGCCAAGGTAAGACTTAGTCTGCGTGCTAGCAGAACAACGAAATCTGCCTTGCCGCGGCATGACTGGTCCTCTCTGTTGCAACAGCCAAGTGTGAGATCCAGCTTCACACTACAGCTGAGCAACAGGTATGAGGCTCTTGCCTCTGAGGCGGCAGATCACTGTGAGGGCTATACTGCCTTTACAGAAGCAGTTAAGTTAGCAGCTGCAGAAACAGTTCCTGTATACCCTCGAAACAGGAAAAGGGCCCCCTGGACTGACAACAAAATTCAGAAGTGCCGAAATGACCTTCATAAGGCGCAGAAAGAGTCCCGACTCAAACAGACTACAGCGGCCAAGAATGCAGTTAAGGCTGCATCTAGGTCCCTGAACAGGCAGTACTCTGCTAATCTACAGGAGCTAATAAACCAACAGGTTGATGCCATCAATGATGCTGACGACAGCAGGCAATCATCCCAGGCATGGAAATCGATCAATCTGCTTACTGGGCGGAAAAGCCAACCAACCACCAAGGTTAAGGCTGAATCACCAGCCGATCGCCTCAATGGTTGGAAAGCCCACTTTGAAAAGCTCCTCAATAATGACAGGGTATTGCCTGATAACTTTATAGAAGTAAAAGTGTCTGAGTCTGTACTCCCAGATATTCCCATTGGCGATATCTCCTTTGCAGAAGTGAAGGCTGCTGCAAAGAGCATTAAGACCAATCGTGCCAGTGGAGTAGATGGTGTTCCCCCTGAGGTCTTTAAAATACCTGAGTGTTTAAAGCTCATCTATCCCATCATAGTAGACATGTACCGAACAACAAGAGTCCCACAAGAAATGAAAACAAATAAGTTGGTGCCAGTTCCCAAGAAGGGCAACCTAACACTCTATGGTTCTTTTCGGGGAATCTCATTGATCTCGATTGCTGCAAAGCTATACAATAGGATTCTATTAAATCGCATCAGGGATCCCATTGAGAGACTGCTCCGTGGAAATCAGAATGGGTTCCGTAAAGGTCGTGGGACCATGGAGCCCATTTTGGCACTTAGAAGGATAATTGAAGAGTTATCAAAAAAGAAAGACAGGCATCTGGCTGTTATCTTTGTTGACTTCTTCAAGGCCTTTGATTCAGTCTCTCGCTCACGTATGTTCAGCATACTTTCATTATATGGGATTCCTGATGAAATTATTGCAGCAATCAGATCAGTATATGATGGTTCGACAACATTTGTGTCTACTGTTGACGGTGACACAGAACCATTTGAAGTGTTATGGGGCGTCCTCCAAGGAGACACACTTGCACCATTCTTGTTCATTATTGTGGTTGACTATGTTCTACGCATGTCCTTAGATCATTATAATGATGATGGGGTGATGATAACTCCACCTACTGGCTCCAGAAGTCGAGGAAATCCTGCCAAGTACCTAACTGATCTAGACTTTGCTGATGACTTAGGAGTACTCTCAGAATCATTAGAGGGAGCCCAACGGCTCCTCAGCTCATTAGAACATGCTGCTTCTAGTGTTGGTCTTTTTATTAACTCCAGAAAGACCAAAATTCTGACAGTTAACTTTGAAAGTCCTCAGCAAGTCTCTGATCGGATGAGCATAAGCTCAAAGGATGGTATGCTTGAGCATGTGGACGACTTCTGTTACCTGGGATCATGGATCCGGAAGTCAGGTGAGGACCTTCGAATACGTAAGGGAAAGGCATGGGCAGCCTTGAATAGGCTTTCCAGGATTTGGAAGTCACCGAGAATTAATCGGAAACTTAAGGTCCGATTATTTAGAGCAGCAGTAGTTCCAGTACTCCTCTACGGGAGTCCATGCTGGGCTCTAACTGCTGAGGACACCAAATCTCTGGATGGCACATTCACAAGAATGCTACGCCGGGTTCATTGTGTCAAGTACAATGCACACATCTCCAACCAGACACTATATAACATTGGAGGTGTCTCATTGGTTCCCCCAAGCTTGACACTAGAACAAAATCGCCTCCGCTTTGCAGGACATTGCTTTCGCCGTGAGGACCAGCCAGTGCATAATCTTGTACTTTGGCAGCCTCATGGAGTGAATAAGCATGGTGGACAGCCCATGACTTTCTTGAGACGCATCTTAAAGGACACTGGCCTTAAAGATGCGGATGATCTAGCAAATGTCATGGGTGATAGGGAGTTGTGGCGGTGCAATTTTGTTGACAAGCCGGCACAGCATTCTTAAAAATGCAGCTGCAATGCAGCATGCCGATCCTAGTAGTAGTAGTAGTAGTACTAGGATCGGCATGCTGCATTGCAGCTGCATTTTTAAGAATGCTGTGCCGGCTTGTCGACAAAATTGCGCCGCCACAACTCCCTATCACCCATGACATTTGCTAGATCATCCGCATCTTCCAGGCCAGTGTCCTTTAAGATGCGTCTCAAGAAAGTCATGGGCTGTCCACCATGCTTATTTACTCCATGAGGCTGCCAAAGTACAAGATTATGCACTGGCTGGTCCTCACGGCGAAAGCAATGTCCTGCAAAGCGGAGGCGATTTTGTTCTAGTGTCAAGCTTGGGGGAACCAATGAGACACCTCTAATGTTTTATAGTGTCTGGTTGGAGATGTGTACATTGTACTTCACACAGTAAACCCGGCGTAGCATTCTTGTGAATGTGCCATCCAGAGATTTGGTGTCCTCAGCAGTTAGAGCCCAGCATGGACTCCCATAGAGGAGTACTGTAACTACTGCTGCTCTAAATAATCGGACCTTGAGTTTCCGATTAATTCTCTGTGTCTTCAAAATCCTGGAAAACCTATTCAAGGCTGCCCATGCCTTTTCCTTACGTATTCGAAGGTCCTCACCTGACTTCCGGATCCATGATCCCAGGTAACAGAAGTCGTCCACATGCTCAAGCATACCATCCTTTGAGCTTATGCTCATCCGATCAGAGACTTGCTGAGGACTTTCAAAGTTAACTGTCAAAATTTTGGTCTTTCTGGAGTTAATAAAAAGACCAACACTAGCAGCAGCATGTTCTAATGAACTGAGGAGCCGTTGGGCTCCCTCTAGTGATTCTGAGAGTACTCCTAAGTCATCAGCAAAGTCTAGATCAGTTACTTTTAAACTTGTGCTGGCAAGAGACAGAGTCGAAAGCCTTGAAGTATGCAGAGAAGATGGCTAAACCCCCGTCTTTATGGTAGGTGATTCTCATTGATCCAATTGATCCACCGGAGTGCAAGAATGGGCTTCAATTTCTTCGTCCTACAGTGCATAATCATTAAAAAATCAACATCTTTATCCAGATAGGGGGGGGGGGGGGGGGGGGGGGCTGGAAATTTGCTGGACGCAAATTACATCTTGGTGAATTAATATCCAGCCTGAATGTTAAATTCTCAATTTAGGGAAATTTGCAGGTTACACTGGCACGTTATTTTAACCAAAACAATAAACTAAACACAATAGAAAAGGTTACAGTTTTATTTTTGAGAGCAATCAGCTGTTACTTGCGTTCAATTTCCCCTGGAGAGGGATTAATTTTTATTGCGTCCAGTTTCCCCCGCTATCTGGATATAATATACAATTATTAGGAATTTAAATACCGGGGTCTTACCCTACAAAATCAATGAAAAAAGCACGTAAAAACCGCAACAAAATATCATATCATTAAGACAGGCGGATTTTAATTGATAGTCGCTAATTTTTCAGTTTATACAAATAAACTCTTTCGGTATAGAAATACTGTAGTTATGACGATGGCAAGTGTTGGTCATCCAGTTTGATTCAGCTTTTTTACTTAGGGAGGCAGGTGGATATTCGCGGTGGTTGTACGTTAGTCCTAATCTCCTAATCCATTTTAACTAATGTTATGATGATATAAACAATGCATGTCGAATCTCGGCGTTATGTCGATAAGGGCTTTAGATTCCTTTTGAGTTGATTAGTTAATTAATAATTATCATAATAATGTTTTCGAAGATTTTCTTAATATATGGTTGGGTGGCCGAGCGGTCTAAGGCGCTGGTTTAAGGCACCAGTCTCATTGAGGCGTGGGTTCGAATCCCACCCCAGCCATGTTCATTTTGCATATTTCTGCTTTTAGCTCTTATTTTGTCCCACAAAATTTGACACGGTTTCGTTTTCAATTAACTCCGCTGCACCTTATTGAAATTCGGGGTTATTGGTATTAGAAAGCTAGAGTGCTAACTTAATGAAAGAAATTTGTTGGAAACAATTATGTTGATATGGTAACCCCTTGTGGCAGTTCACAAAGATACAAGGGTTTTTGAAAGAGGCATTAATAATTAATTTTAAGAGTTAAAATTTAAACATTTAAAAATCAGTAGTTTGTTAAGGAATTACAATAACTTAAGATTGCATGGGTCTTGAATGATTTCGTTACAATGGAATCCTCCTGCTTGTAGTGTCTCCAAATATTTTCATTTTCAAGCCGGTCCCTTCAAATAAGTAGGGCCCTATAATGCAGCTTTCGGACATTGCAGGCCATTTAGACAGTTACTTTAGGAGAGTCTCTAAAGTGCTCCACTATTTTATGGGGTTTTTCATTACCTCAAACGCGGCAGTTCCATCAATTAACCTGGCCATTTAGGTGGAATGTGACCTCGTCACTGTAGAACACCCGCTCTAAGTCATTGTTCTGCAAAGTCTGAGAGATTTCTCCAGCGGCGACAACTCGTGTGAGGTTTTCAGAAGGTTTTAGACCATGGATAATTTGAATTTTATATGGGTTAAATTTCAACCGTTTTCCAATTCTTTGGCTGCTACCTCGACTCAATTTCACACAAAGTGATGCACGTCGCAATGAAGTTTGCGGGTTAGCAACTAAATGTTCTTCCAGAGCAGTGATCCTGGTAGGGCGGATTGGAGGTTGAATAGATCCCAATTTTCAAACTAAACTGCAATGTCCCATTCATACCATATGGAATTTAAAAACTTGAAAATGAAAATGTTTGGAGACAATAATACCAGGAGGTTTTCATTGTAACGAAATCATTCAAGACCCATGGCAATCTTAAGTTATTGTAATTCCTTAACAGACTACAAATTATTAAATGTTTAAATTTTAACTCTTAAAATTAATAATAATGCCTCTTTCTAAAACCCTTGTTTCTTTATGCGCCAGGGGGTTACCATTTTGTGGGACACCCGTGTAACTGTTTCTAAAACCCTTGTTTTTTATGCGCCAGGGGGTTACCATTTTGTGGGACACCCCGTATAACTGTTTCTAAAACCCTTGTTTCTTTATGCGCCAGGGGGTTACCATTTTGTGGGACACCCCGTGTAACTGTTTCTAAAACCCTTGTTTTTTATGCGCCAGGGGGTTACCATTTTGTGGGACACCCCGTATAACTGTTTCTAAAACCCTTGTTTCTTTATGTGCCAGGGGGTTACCATTTTGTGGGACAACCCGTATAACTGTTTCTAAAACCCTTGTTTCTTTATGCGCCAGGGGGTTGCCATTTTGTGGGACACCCCGTACAACTGTTTCTAAAACCCTTGTTTCTTTATGCGCCAGGGGGTTACCATTTTGTGGGACACCCCGTATAACTGTTTCTAAAACCCTTGTTTCTTTATGTGCCAGGGGGTTGCCATTTTGTGGGACACCCCGTACAACTGTTTCTAAAACCCTTGTTTCTTTATGCGCCAGGGGGTTACCATTTTGTGGGACACCCCGTATAACTGTTTCTAAAACCCTTGTTTCTTTATGCGCCAGGGGGTTACCATTTTGTGGGACACCCCGTATAACTGTTTCTAAAACCCTTGTTTCTTTATGCGCCAGGGGGTTACCATTTTGTGGGACACCCCGTATAACTGTTTCTAAAACCCTTGTTTCTTTATGCGCCAGGGGTTACCATT